>VDFB02321247.1:0-28414 GCA_007258455.2 Sequoia sempervirens
TATTCTAATTCTTCTTTAAAGTTTGTTTTTAAATTTTAATTATTTTTTTAATTTGTAATAGGTTGCACATGATATTAAGCGAATGATATTAGATGACTCATGGTGGGATCATGTGGGATCATGTGGAGTATTGTAATAACCCACCCTTATTTTTTTTTCAAATTTGCAACTTGAACAATCTTAGCAAATATAACAATGATAAGCAATTGAGTAAAGCAACCTTCCACTTTGGGGTGAGTGAAGTCAAACTAACAGGAAGTAAATACCTTCCACTTTCTAATCGCCCAAATTGCGATATGGGCAAGGTGAGAGCATACGGTGGTAAGGTTTACAATGATTGAGCTTCTAAGCAATTAGCAAACCACTTCTTCAATGGGGTGAGTAAGTAAAACCAAGTGCATGAAATGAAATCATTTGCTTGTTCACTGGGAATTACAATAAAGAAAATAAGCACTTAGCGGCAACCCGACCAATTCAAAGAAAGATCCTCTGCTTGTTCAACGGGCATAACATGAAGGTAAAGTAAAACTCAACCACTTATTCAGCGGGAGCACCACTTAATCAACAAGGTAAGTAGCAAGTGAGTACAAGAGCAAATCACCAATGGTACTACCAAAGGTGTTACAATGAGCTCAATATTAAATGTTCCAGAATAATGCAAGTTGTTATACTATGAAAGAAACCAACAAAGAATAGCAATGATACCTAACTGAAAAGGCCTATGGAGGTCAATAAAGGGTCTGATATATTGTTGCAACAGGTCTAGTATGTAATGTCCCCTTTTTAGTAGCCACTCCGAAGATCATTTAGCCTTTATTATTCCCAAAGGCTAAAGGAGAAATAAGAGAATAATGATTAAATTAATTATTTGTAAAGTTATCTCAATAATTCAAAATCATAAAGATAGCTTTATATTTAATCAATTTGATAAAAGTGACTAAAATAAAATAATATATCATAAAGTCACTTTGAGAATAAAATAATAATATTTTTTCTAGAAGCTTCTTGGAGGTGTTTGAGAAATCTTTATAAGGGGCTGTGAGCTTGGAATTTGGGCATGTCTTGGATTATACTTTTCATGCTAGTTTGGTGAAGAGCTTGAATGCTTGCTTGTCTGAGGGTTTGAAGACTCTAGGATACCAGTTTTAATTGTGAAAGATCAACCCTAGCTAAAGGTTTGTGGAGGGAATCACATTAGGTTTTCTACAGGTTCGATCATTGCAAAATTTAATGGTCTTTGACCAAATTTTGGAGAACACAAGGAGATCAATTTTATTTGGAGGTGTATTTTCAGTATTTTATCACATCGATTTCTCATGGTTGTTGGTCTACATTTCTAAGAGGTCATTCTCCACTTAGGTACAACATCTTGTTCAATTTTGGTGGAAGTTTGTCCCATTTGTGACTCTTATTTGTATTTGATTCTAGCTGGAAGGAGATGTGGATTGTCAAGCAACATAGGCGCAACACTTTGGTGCCAAGATAGTTTGATTTATGAAGGAATCAATTGGGTTTTGTGGAGATCATTCATTGCTGGGCTGAGACAACTTGCAAGGATAAAATTGTGGTTTCCAACTTTTGTCATTGCATTTTCAAAGCGCCAATCAGGTTCTTCTCATTGTATAAACTTGCATTTAGAAATCTCAATATATCGCTGTCCTTACAGCATCTTGTAGTTGCATTTTATTATTGTATCATTGCCATATAAGACTGAGTTATATCATCATTCTTGCATTGTAAATCGTCTCCCATTGAGGGCGATCAGCTGTGAGTAACATTGGCAAAAGATTGTAATCAGTTTGAGTTTCATAGCTGCAATACTTATCACAAAGGAGTTTGGAGTTTGCACAAGAATTGTTTGTCAAAATATACCTTTGCTATACCTATTCATTTGTATAATTGTATTTCATTTGTAATCATCCTCACGTTTTGAAAAATCAGAAAAATACTTGCATTGCATCTTTCTTGCATTTTAAGTCATTGGAATAGAGTCTTTTCATGCATTCTTATCATCACATAAAAAGGGAAACATCAATTACTAGCTAAAAGGTGTTTGTGAGACAACTATTTGACGAAGTTATAAAGCACTCAAAACTGAAAATTAAGGGCAGAATTTGCAAGGGTCTTTACATAGTATGACTGAATAGTAGACTGAAAACTCCAACCAGCAAGCATATGATGTGCACAACTTCACCAAATCACCATATCCACTCTCCCAAATGCTTGCAAATTCAAAGTACATTCTAGGCGCCTCCCACAAACACTAAATAGTGATGACAAAGGGCAGATATCAGAAATAACAACCCAAGTACTTGCTACCACAAGGTGTATGGCCCAGCTAGAGGGGCGACCTGCTCTAGAAAAATCAAGAATCCTTTGAAAAATCTGAAACCTTGAGAAAACGGGTGCTCAAGGACTAGGAAGCATACAAAGCAACACCCACAAAATTTTTGCAAACTCTCCAATCAATGTGAGTGAAAAGGTGGTATAGCTGGGCTATGGAAAGGTACGCACCAACAACAACAAAATTTGAAACAACACTCCAAAATGCTCCAATCTGCACTGAAATAACTCAACAATATGCAAACAATACTAGAAATTATCCAAGAAATCCATCAACCAAACTTCAAAATTGAAAACATCACCAATAAGCCCAATGGAAGTTCCTCAAATGGACCTCTTCCAATGCAGCTAGGGAGTATCTTTCAACTTCAAAACTATAGCAAACCATTGAGGGTTTTTGTCCTCAAGGCCTTGAAGAATTCTAGCATCATGGCGGCAACACTTTTTTATCAAATCTTCAACATAACCAAATGAGAGCTCTGAGGGGGTTTAAATAGAAAATAGGGTTTCAAATTTGAATTGTCTTTCCCTCCAAAAGGGACACCATCCTTGGGAAATGCAATTTCATTTTAATTTTTCTTAATTCCTCCTATTTGGGAGTCCAAGTTCAAGCCCCTCTTTTAAAACAACTTTAAGTTCACTTTCCTAAGTGTGGGGTACAAAAGTGAGCTTAATAAACTTAAGTTATAACTTGTTTTCTTTTCAAATTTACAACTTTATAACTTAGTTGCAATATTTTCCTTTTATGAACTCCAAGGATGGTGGAAGCACTGAACTACCAAAATTGATAGAGCTCAATAATGAAAACCGCCATTATTGTCGGGAATAGAAAACTTGCACTGAATTGCTATTAAGACCATTGCCAAAAATAACATTTACTAAAAATAGCATATTGCTAAAAATAGTGTGTCCAAACTCAAATTTAGCCCAATTTGAGATGTAGATGTGACTTACTAAAAATAGTAAGTGCTAAAATTAGACACTGCTAAAATAGTAGTTACTGCCCGCCAAGAATCTCAAAAAACCCAAAAAACACTTTGGCAAGTCACTTCAATTACCCCCTAAAATGCTGACAAGAATCCTCCAAGAAACTTGGAATCCCCTAAAATTCCTCCAAATAGCCTACGAGACTCTAAAAATAGGCTAACGGTCACTGAAAAGCATAGGACTAAAAAGGGGACATTACAAGTATCTTCTTAGTTTCATCAAGCCCATTTTGAGTATGATTCACTATATTGGCATGGACAAGCCATGCATTGGAGAGATATATGATGGCATCGACTCAATGATTGAGAAGACGAAGTGCACCATAAATGCAAAAGAGAAAGAACCTGAAGAGACTTTCTTCAAACAAGTGCATGCAATTGTTTAAGAAAGATGGAACAAAATGACCACTCCATTACATCCGCCTGCCTTTGCGTTGTCTCCAAATTACTATAGTAATTAGATTCTTTTTGTGCCAGGAAGGCTTCCCCCATATAGAGATTTTGAAGTGGATGAAGGGTACAAGGTAGCATTCATTAGACTCTTCCTTGAACTTGAATTGCAAGGTATAGTCACGAGTGAGTTCATTGATTTGTGCACTCAAATGGTCAAGGTATTGAAGTTCTTCATGATAGGTTCTTAAAGGATGCTCATAGTTGGTGGTACTTCCATGGCCAATACTTCCAACATTTGCAACCCCTCACAATCAAAATTTTATCACAACTAAGTTTAATAAATTGTCATTTTTTAGTTTTTAAAGTTTCATTTATAATTTTTTATTTTTTTATAATGTATAACTTTAATTGTTTACTTTGTCTTCATAGGTTGCTAGTTCATCTTCATTTGAGAGGTATTGGAGCACATATTCTATCATCCACTAAGTAAAGCGCAATAAATTGCTCTTAAAAAGAGTAGAGAAATTCATATATGTGCATTCCAACTTGCTTCTCCTTTCACACAAACATGGCTACAACGAAGGGGAGACAAAGTTGTGGGCTGTAGAGCCAGAGCATATAGACTTGGATGCTTCTACTTCCCACCATATTGCATATGAAGAGTCTAATAGCCAGCTTGAGCACAAGATTAGTGCTAATGATAGTGCCACTGGCACTACTCGTGATTCATCTAGTCTTCCTACATCATCTAATGTCAATGTTAACAATAATATTGATGATTAAAAGTGTTGAACTTGATATTATTATTTTAATATTGAACTTGAAGTTTGAAAAATGAATATTTATCATGCATGTTTTAAATGACATCCAATTTTATGGTGGTTTTGTTGTTTATATGATGTTATGTGATATTCTAATCCTAATTCATGCTTTCACGGTGCATAACCCAAAAAATTAATTTAGTTGAACCCGCGAACCAAACCCTTGAACCTGAACTTGAACCAATACTAAAACCAACATCTTTGTTGGGAAACAATAAAAGGATTAATAAAACTCCAAATCAATCATGCCCATGGTAAAAGAAGATAAGAAAATGACAAAAGAGATTTAAGGGAATTGAATTAGTAAGAAAAGTAAACATGATAAGCCTAACCGAAGAAGAGAAAAGACAACAAAAGATTGAAAGAGAAGAAAGACTTTGCAAAAGGATGGAAACTGCAAAGAAGATGAAAGTGGAGCATGCCAATGCGGGTGTTGTTGAGCACGCCAAAGGTGGTGCTGCATAAAGAAAAGGAAAAGAAGGTAGACCAGAAGGAAAAACTCTGGAGAAACTAAAAGTATGTTGGGAAAAAGTAGAACAACTTCTAACTAGTTTAAGAAAGAATATCAAAGTTTATGAAGGTTCTAGAAGATTGTTGTTAGAACCCTGCAATAATATAGGAAATCCAGTATCACTACAACCTTTTAAAAATCCCTCAATTAAATGGGATCTATCAAATTTAACAATTAACCTAGATGACCAATTTATAGAATTTCTGAAAACTCCAGAGAAGACTCCATCAATTCAAGATGAATGTTTAGAAGAATTAGTCTACAATGTCCCCTTTCTAGCGGCCGCCCAAGAGTTGTTTATTTTAGCCTTTATTTATTCCCGAAGGCTAAAAGGTGAAATAAGGGAATAAATTATTAGATTAATTATTTGTAAAGTTATCTCGAAATTATAATAACATAAGATGACTTTATATTTAATTAATTTAATAATAAAGTGACTAAAATAAAATAATATCAAAAAGTCACTTAAGAGAATAAAATAATATTTTATTCTAGAAGCTTCTTGGAGACTTGATGAGAATTCTTTATAAAGAGATTTTGTTTTTGCATTTGGCTTTGCAATTTTCCTAAGGGTTTGAAGACTCTAAGGTACTGGTTTTGCTTGTAGAATATCAACCCTAGTTGGATTGGAGTGGAGGATAATTCAGTTTTTCATATTGTGCCAAAATTTTGTGGCCCTTGGCCAAATTTCGATCATAGAAAGAAATTGATTCAAGGAGGAACATTGTCAGATTTTGTGGAGACTTTGCAGTCCTTTAGAAGGGACGATTTTGCACTTAAGGAGGTGAAAACTTTTGTCAGGAGCTTGTTCGATTTTTAATATATCTTGCTGCAAAAATCATGGCTTATTGGGAGGCTGGGAAGATTTGTCAAGAGGTGCAATTTTGATAAGAAGGGCAGATAAAAAATAGTTTGTGGCATCCATCTCAATCACTGGCATCTCTTCTATCTTGGTGTCACTTTTCAGCTCCAAAAGAGGCTGATTCAACATGGTATGATCAGAATTTGTCATCACAAGGGTCTCCAATCAGTGGCAGCAAAATCCAGGTTCTTGTTTGTATTTATCTTGGATTGTAAGTCAGTCATACATTAGAGATCATTCACTGTCCTAAACAGCATATGAGCATTGTAATTTGCACTCGTATGGTTTGAGTGTATTCGCTGTCCTATGACAGTGCTCTTTCATTGTAAATTCAGTCACTCTAAGCCAGTCGTTATAAGGAGTCGAGGTTTGAGTTGGCATCATCTGCACTTCATTTCTAGCATTGTAATAAGTCTGATTTTCATTTGCAAATATCATAGAAAGGAGTAGAAGCTTGGCAGCCAATTGTTTGTGAAAATGTCTCATGGCTGTAAGTGTACATTTTGCATAAGCAGATCATCTATATGCATTTGAAAAGAACAAAAACATTTGTATTTCTCTTCCATTACTTGTTAGAAACATTTGCATTTCTTTTTCATTACTTGTTATACATTTTGGCATTTATTTTCAAGCATTCAAACATCTTTTGCATCAATCAAAGACAAAACCAAGCAAACTGAAAACACAAACAGCAAGTTCAAACTTTGCAAGACAACTGTTTGACGAAATGTCCAAGGCATGAGAAAGTGAAAACAAGAACAGATTTTGCTAAGGAAATTATAGTGGTATTAGAGCTATTGTTCCTACCAGCCTGTAAGGGTACATGAGTGAAAGAGAAAAGAGGTACGCAGCAAGAGAAGAAAAGAAAGTGCAGCAATACGAAAAAGGTACAAAACAATTCAAACTTTCATAAGTTCTGGAAGGAGGAACAATTTCAGACATTTTGAGAGCTCATTGGGAGGTTGAAGAAGAATCATCCAGTATAATGGGAGATCAAAGAGGGAGCATGTAATGTCCCCTTCCAGTTGACATCTCTTTGATCCTGAGATTAGCCTATTATGTGACCCTCGTAAGCTGATAGGGTGGATAGAGGGTCTTGTTGAGGCTTGGCTTGGCTTCAGTTGGCAGAATCATTCAGCTTGGCTTTCGTTTGGAGTCGTTTGGACATCAGTTGCTTGACTTACTATTTTTAGTAAGTGGAGACATTCAGCGGAGCACCCCTGCTATTTTTAGCAGTATGGTTTGGTCATATGCAGATTCAGTCACTTATCAGCCAGCTTCAGACGATTCGTTAATCGGACTTATATTGAGAGAGATATTAATATTTATTTGCCAAAATAAATATTAATTAAGTTGAAGCTTATATTATAAAGTTATAATATAATTAATTAAATATTATAACTTAAGTGACTTTATGGAAGGGGTCGACCATCATTAAAAGGGGGCCAAGTTCAATTATTAATTATAATTAATTTGGGCGCCCAAACTATGGAATTATTAAAAGTGAAATTCAACTTTTATTTAAATGGTGCTTTTTGGAGAGAAGTCAACCCTCTTGAAGAATATAAGGTTTTCACTTGTGAGAAAAATTGCATTATGTTATGAAATCGATTTTTGCCAATTTCTTCTTTAGAGAATGGAGCCAAGGGTTTTAGTTGTCTATTTGCATTGGAGAATGAGCCATCTTCAATGTTGCAGTTCAAAGGCTGTGAAATATCAGTTGGTTTATTGCCTGTCAGTGAAATAGCTTCATCCAGACATTATTACAGAGCTTATTGAGAAGTTATCATTCAGAGATTGAGTCATATTTGTCAGAGAAGGGAATAACTTTGAGCGGCTGGTTGGGATCTTCACCTAGCACGAATCCCAAGGTTGTACGAATTGATTTGCTGCTGTTTTGAGGGCCGTACCACTTAGCTGGAAGGTCGTACTTCTTACCCTAGCCTGGGCGCCTTGCTTTTTGACCTTTTGTCTTCACAAGATGGGACGCAATGATCTTTGGGTTGGTCTGCATAAATCACGAGGCTGGAGAAATGTTATTTAATGCTGGCAATATCAATTCTTCATCATTCTGGGGTGGCTGCAAATCAGCAAATCAGGTTTTTTTGAATAATGCAATCAGCTTTGCTTTTGGTCTGCATGTTAGGGTTTCAATATTGTAATAGCTGAGGAAAGATAATACAATTATTTGCTTTCAATTCAAGAGAATATTAGCATCAGTTTTTACCTTATTGTATTTATTAAATATTTTAGTAGCATTTCTTTCAAAATAGCATTATGTTCTTGTATGCAGAAAACCACAAAAAAATCAAAAACCTATAGAACACAAAAAACAAACAGTTTGAGCATCAGTGTTGAAGTTGAGCCAACCAGGGTTCTTCACAAAGCAGACCTAATTGAGAAGAACCTAGAAGAGAGCTATCAAATGATGAAATCATGAGAGCACATGTAGAAGAGCATAGATCAACAAATCAACATTTGACATGGATGATGGATATGTTGATAAGAAATTCAATCAACAATAATAACAATATGAATGTGGGTAACAATGGACAAGGAGACAATTTAGTCAACAATAGGACTCCTAACCATAGAACCATACAAATAGGGTCAAGACCTATGATGCCAATCTTTCCCACAAGAGAAGAGCCGCAAGTAGATAATGAGCCCTCAATGATCAAGTTGCAGGAGTAGCTTAGACAGGAATGGCTTAATACTAGTCCAGGGTTCCAACATGATGTTTCTCTTCGTGAGTTCATAGACTCGGCTTTGAGACATAGACCTGGTAGAGGTAACCAAGAGTAGCGCAATGAACTCGGGAGGAAGGTAGGAAAATTAAGTTTTCCCTATTTTGATGGGTCTGGGAAGATGTCAACACGAGCTTGGGTGCAAAAGTTTAATACATATTTTGAGCTTAATCGTATTCCCAAAGAGGAAGCAATCAAATTTGATACCATACATTTGGATGGAGTTGCACATGAGTGGTGGCATCATGGATTGGTCATGATGGATCATGATCAGATTACTTCCTATGCGGAGTTCACTAAGCGTTTGATTGAGAGGTTTGATGTGATGGATCCAAAACTCCATTTCAAGGAGTTATCTCAACTCAAGCAATGGGGATAATTGGATACATACATTGCTGATTTTTAGAGGTTGGCTGTTCTAGTGACCGATATTTTAGAGAGGAGGTTGCTGGTCCTATTCATGGATAGTTTCATGGATCCATTGAGAGGTTGGGTTAAGGCTCTCAACCCTACTTCACTATAGGAAGCAATCAAGAAGGCTAGAGACATATAGTTTAGCAATCAGGGGAACAAGTTCTCAAGCAATCAAAAGAACAAATACCCCTCTCACAGCTCATTCTCTTTAAAGGATAAGGGAAAGAAGCCTTTCTCTAAAGATGGCCATGGGAACAACATGTCTATTGAGGATTTCCGCAAGGAGTGTAGGGAGAAAGGCATTTGCTATCATTGCAAGGAAAAATGGGAGGCTAGACATTGTTGCTTGGGAAAAGGAAAGGATCATCTCATTGAGGTAGTGTCGGACATGATGTTGTGGACAACAATAGTTTAGATGAGGAGCATCCTCAAGAGGATGGGGGTAAGAGTAGCATAATTTCTACCTTATCAGGTACATTGAGATTCAACTCCTTCAAAGTCAGGGGATCTTTATAGGGACAGTGCATCGCAGTATTGATTGACAGTGGAGCCACCCATAGCTTCATTGATGCAGCTCTAGTAGAAAAATAGAAGTTGTTAGCTGAAGAGATTGAAGGTTTTAATGTGATGGTGGTAGATGGATATAATATGGCATGTACACGGAGGGTTCAACAGTTGCATATCACATTGGGCACTTATACAGTCACCAATGATTTCTATGTGGTGGACTTAGGGGGTACCAATGCTATTCTTGGGATTCAGTGGCTACACTCACTTGGGAAATACACATAGAACTTTTAGACCATGGAGCTCAAGTTCAGAGCTGCAGATGGAAGGAGAGTGGTGCTTAGGGGTATGTCGACTAGAGCACCCAAGATGGTGTCAGCCAAATGTATGGAGAGTATTTTCAGGCGTGGTGACATAGCATGGGCAGTTGAGTGCTTGATCACAAGCAAAGAAACTCCTGATTCAGATCAGCCATACCATGAACCTGGTGCGAACCCGCGGTTGCCGTTAGTCTGCACCGGGGGTTCGGCCTGCCATGTGTACGGAACTGGCGGTCAAAGTACGTGCCCTGTGGACGGGGGGTACTGGCACTCCCGCAACCCCTGCGAACCCACGGCCCAGCACTTCAAAAGTGGGCCCAAAAGTGAATAAAAAACAATTTTTTAATTTCTATTTTGCTACAAAACCCTAAAACGACCCAATATGAGGCATTTTAACACTAAAGCATTTCATTTTTACCTCTCATTTTGCTCTCTCCATAATTTGTGTCCATCTTAGCATTTTGAAGGGAGGTGATTGCATTTGAAGGAGATCGATTGTGGAGTGGCAAATAGCTTCTACAAAGGAGATTTAAGTGTTCAAGGTATGCATTTAAACCCTATTCTTCAATCTTTTGATGATTTTTTTTAAGTTTCTTAGTTTTTGATGAATTTTTTCAAGTTTGTGAAGAAGTTTTTCAAATATATATATTTTTTTTTCATTTTTTTTATAGATTGCAACAATGGCAAGTAGTCAAAGTTCAGTGGGTGGGGATGGAAGCCAAAAGTTTAAAATTGATAAAGGATCTCCTTTATGGAGACATACCACACGAATTTCACAAATTCCTGGAGGTGGGGGGTTTGTTTGGAAGTGTAATTTTTGCAATGCACAATATAATAGCTCCTACTACCGAGTAAAACTTCATTTTATGGGCCCTGGTGGTAAAGGGATTAACATGTGTGTGGGTCCAGATAAGAAGGGGTTATCTACTGTACAAATAGCAGGATTTATAAAAGAACAAGAAGATGCCGACAATTCAATTGCAAGAGGAAAACAAACTAGTTATAGTTCCGGAAAGAAAAAACAAACATTACCCACTCATCAGATAGTTAGGCCCTCTAGACATCCCTTCTTGTCTATACCCTCTACGGAAGAAGAAGATGAAGAACCAGAAACCACCACCCGCAAGAGAGGTCCATTAGAGAAAGCATTTAAAATGGAGGCAAGAGATATTGCTGAAGAAAAAATTGCACGTTGCCTCTATGCCAATGGTCTTCCATTCAACTTGGTGAGATCACCATATTGGAAGGACATGGTGTCAGCAATAAATAGTGCACCTCCTGATTTCACAAGTCCTGGGTATGAAAAGGTGCGTACCACCTTATTGCAAAAAGAGAGGAAATATGTAGAGGCCCAACTAAAACCAATTAGAGATTCTTGGGTTGAAACAGGTGTATCTATTGTTTCCGATGGATGGAAAGATTGCAAAAACCGTCCATTGATTAATGTTATTGCAGTGTCCCCCAAGGGGGCAATGTTTTTGAGGGCGGTTGACTGTGAAGGGCAAGTGAAAGATGCAATGTTCATTTCCAGGATTCTCATTGACTCCATAGAGATGGTGGGTAGTGAAAATGTTGTCCAAGTAGTTACGGACAATGCAAAAGTTTGCAGGGCTGCAGGTGCTTTGGTAGAGGCCAGATATGAGCACATCTTTTGGACACCGTGCACTGTACACTCCCTCAATTTGGTGATGCAAGCAATTGGCACCCAAATAGAGTGGGTGAAAGAAATATACCAGGAGTCTGAGGAGATCCAGATGTTTGTGACAAACCACCATATGTCACAAGCAATTTTCAGAACTTTTTCAACATTGGAATTGTTGAAGGTAAATTTTAAAATTTAATATATTTAGTTTCATTTATCATTTATGTCATGTTTTACATAATTGAATAAAATAATTTTTTGCATTATTTACATATTTTAAATGTGTTATTAACTTACTATTAACATGTTCTTTAGGTTGCCGAGACCCGGTTTGCATCTCACACAATTGTTCTGAGACGACTTGTGAAGGTGAAAGATGC
Organism: Sequoia sempervirens; assembly: GCA_007258455.2. Taxonomy (NCBI): domain Eukaryota; kingdom Viridiplantae; phylum Streptophyta; class Pinopsida; order Cupressales; family Cupressaceae; genus Sequoia; species Sequoia sempervirens. The sequence continues at coordinate 11,927 of VDFB02321247.1, forward strand.
ATTGAGTCAAATGGTTATTAGCAACCAATGGAGTATATGGAAGCAATCAAATTCAGAGAGGGCCCAAAAAGTCAAGGCATTGATCTTGAATGACGATTGGTGGGATCGTGTGAATTATGTATTGGAATTCACCGAACCTATCATGTCTATGCTTCGGTTTGCTGATACAGATGAACCATGCTTGGGGGATGTCTATGATAGCATGGACACAATGTTGGAAAAAATAAAAATAGAAATACAAAAAAAAGAGAATGATCCTGAAGACACCTTGTACAAAAGGGTGGAAGCAATTGTTCTTCATCGTTGGAACAAGATGACAACTCCATTGCACCTCCTTGCATATGCCCTATCTCCGAGGTACTATACCACTGAAGTACTTTCTATCCCAGGGAGAATACCGCCATATAGAGATGCTGAAGTTGCTAATGGGTATAAGACGGCATTTAGTAGAATGTTCAGTGATCCAGAAGTGCATGCAAGTGTCATGAGAGAATTTGGAATGTTTGTCATAGGAAAATCAAAAAATCATAATGCTTCTGTTGCTAGAGACCAATACAAAATGGATGGTCTTACATGGTGGTACCTCCATGGTCAAGATTATATGTACCTCCAACCTCTTGCAATCAAGATCCTCTCACAAGTAAGTTTTTTTTTTTTGCCACTTGTATTGTAAAATTTAACACTTAACATTCTTGAATTTATCTTGCATTTTTTTATTTTATTTTTAATTTTGTTGGTTTTCTCTCCAGGTTGCAAGCTCTTCTGCCGCTGAACGGAATTGGAGTACATACTCCTTTATCCACTCAGTGAAGCGTAACCGGTTGGCTGCAAAAAGAGCTGAAGACTTAGTGTATATTCATTCCAATTTGCGTCTTCTGTCACGTAGGGATCCTCAATACAGGCAGGGGGCAGCGAGGCTTTGGGATGTAGCACCCGAGTCTACTGACTTGGATGCAACCATTCAGGATCTTGTTAGAGCCACTATGGATGATGTGGGTGATATTGATGACATATCACATGGTGTTGGATCCGCTTTGGGTTCAAATGATGATGATTTTGAAGTTGAAACCACTCAAAATCCAAGTCATGATGATTCTGACAATCCTTTTGATGATTGATGAGCATATGAACAATGAACATTGAATCATGTTTCAAATTTTCAATGTTTCATGAACTACATTTTGTAATTCAGTAATTTTATTTGAATATTTTTCAACTATCAATTGGCATTTAATATTTATCTTTGGCATTTGGCATTGATCAATGATCAAGTATCATACTATGAAATGATTTAGTTTTACAATTCTCTATGTTTCTCTTATTTTTTTGTATATATAATACATATATATATATTTATAATATATTAAATTATTAATATATATATATATACACACGTACCCATACGTACCAAACCCCTAAAAATTTTGCCCCCCACACGGGTCTCGACTAACCCGCCCCCAACCCGAACCGTAACTTAGGCCATACCACATTGACATTCAGGAGCTCTTGGGGAAGCATGATAAGGTTTTTGGAGAGATTCCTCTAGGGAGACCACCTAACCGTGGGTTTGAGCACACTATTGAGTTGGAGGAGGGGGACAATCCAATCATCACTACCCGCTATCATCATTCTAAGAAGTTTAAAGATGAGATTGAGAAAGCAATTAAAGAATTGTTTCAGATGGGACATATCAAACTGAGTTCTAGTCCCTTTGCTTCTTCAGTGGTGTTGTTGAAGAAGGATGGGACAATGCGAATGTGTGTTGACTATAGAGCTTTCAATAAGAAAACCATCAAAAACAGATACCCGATACCCAGGATTGATGAGCTCTTGGATGAGTTACATGGTGAAATTTATTTCTACAAGATAGATCTCCGTTCAGGGTACCACCAAATCAAGGTTCGATAGCAGAACATTCATAAGACCGCATTCAGATGTCATTATGGGCATTATGAGTTTTTGGTGATGCCATTTGAATTGACTAATGCACTTGCAACATTCCAATCTTGTATAAATCATATCTTCAATAAGTAGTTGCGTAAGTTTCTCCTTGTATTCTTTGATGACTTGCTCATTTAGAGTAAGACTTGGGAGGACCATTTGAGATAGTTGGATGAGATTTTGACTATCATGGGAGAGCAATCATTATATGCTAAGACCTCGAAGTGTGAATTTAGTCTTAGAGATATACTCTACTTAGGGCATGTGATCAATGCACAGGGGGTGTAGGTCCATTAGGAGAAGATATAGGAAATACTGGATTGGCCACCACCTAGGACACACACAGTTGCAAAGCTTCTTTGGATTATGCAATTACTACAGGCGGTTTGTGAGGGAATTTTCATAGTTGGGAGCACTCTTGACAGATTTGACCAAGAGAGGTGCATTCAGTTGGTCAGAGGAGGCACAACGAGCTTTTGATAAGCTCAAGGAGGTGATGAGTAGTTGTCTAGTCTTGGTGCTTCTAGATTTCACACAACCGTTTGTCTTGGAGTGTGATGCTTCGGGTGAGGGAATAGGAGTAGTCTTGATGTAGAACCAACACTCCATAGCTAATGAGAGCCACAAGTTGAGGGGACCAGAGAGACTATACTCCATCTATGATAAGGAGATGCTCACCATTATGCATGCTTTGGTGAAATTCAGGCAATATCTAGTTGGAGCGAACTTTATAGTGAGGACCAACCACAATACTCTCACATACTTCTTGGAGCAGAGGGATTTGAATGAGAAACAATAGAAGTGGGTTAGCAGGATACAGGCATATGACTTTGATATAGAGTATGTGAAGGGGAAGAAGAACGTTGTTGTAGATGCCCTTTCCAGGAGGCCTTCAACTTGCTCACTTTCTGGGATTTCCGCAGATTGGAAATCCCTCTTATTGGTGGAGTACTCCAAGAATAAGTTTGCTTGTGAGGTGATGGATGGATTGGTCTAGGATGACACGTATCGAGTAGTTGATGATGTGATTTTCTATAAGGAAAGGATCTACTTGGTGCCAGAATCCAAATTAAAGGAGATGATACTGCAGGCTTCACATGACACTCCTTTAGCTGGTCATCAGAGCTTCTTCAAGACATACAGGCAGGTGAGAGAGAGGTTCTCATGGAAGGGCCTCAAGGAGGGTGTCTTGAGACATGTTAGGAAGTGTGAGACTTGTCAGCAGAACAAATTCGAGCCTTCACAGCCAATAGGGTTATTGTAGCCTTTGCCCATTCCAGAGGGGAAGTGGGAGAGCATTTCCATGGACTTCATCATAGGTCTACCCAAGGTGCATTGGAGAGATTGCATCTATGTGGTGGTTGATCGATTGACGAAGTATGCTCACTTCTTCGCTATACCGATAGAGTATAGGGATCCATAGGTTGCTAAGCTATTCCTGAGAGACATTCAGGCTACATGGCTTATTGAGGTTCATTGTTAGTGATCGAGATAGCAGATTCTTGAGTGCATTTTGGCAGGAGCTATTCATGTTGGCATGTATTGAGTTGACACCCAGCATGAGTTACCATCCACAGATAGATGGCCAAACAAAGATTGTAAATAAATGGTTGGAGGGTTACTTGCGCAACTACATTTCGGGGCAGCAAAGAGCGTGGGTTAAGTGGTTGCACTTGGGAGAGTATTGTTATAATACCACTTATCACATGTCTATTGGGATGTCGCCTTTCCGAGCTCTATATGGTTATGATGCACCATCGTTTATGGATTGTCTTTTGGAGAGAGTAGAGCTCCTAAGGCCAAGGATTGGATATAGGAAAGTTAGGACATCTTGAGGGCACTCAAGGATAACTTGTAGACAACATAGAATCAACAGAAGACCTATGCGGATAGACATAGGGTTGAGTGTAGTTTTGAGGTGGGGGACTTGGTCTACCTTCGTTTGCAACCCTACAGATAGTCTTCGTTGAAGAAGAGTGGTGTAAAGAAGCTCAAGCCTCGATTCTATAGACCATACAAGATTGTCAAGAGTGTTGGGGAGGTTTCCTATGAGTTGGAGCTACCTAAGAGTAGCAAGATCCATAATGTGTTTCATGTTTCGTGCCTCAAAAAGGCACTTGGTCAATGGGTCACTTCTTTAGTTGAGCTTCAACCATTGGATGAGGAGGAACATTTGGTCCTAATTCTTGAGGAGATCATTGATACTCAGGAGAAGATGTTGAGGAATAGGGTGGTGAAGGAGTTCTTGGTGAGATGGAGAGATGGAGAGATTTGCCAATAGAAGATGCCACGTGGGAAGATGAATAGATTTTGGAGCATCCTAGCTTGCAATCACTTGAGGGAAATAAATTTTGGGAAGGGAGGACTGTAATGTCCCCTGGCTACCACCCAAGAGTTGTTTATTTTAGCCTTTATTTATTTCCAAAAGCTAAAAGGTGAAATAAGGGAATAAATTATTAGATTAATTATTTGTAAAGTTATCTCAAAATTATAATAACATAAGATGACTTTATATTTAATTAATTTAATAATAAAGTGACTAAAATAAACTAATATCAAAAAGTCACTTAAGAGAATAAAATAATATTTTATTCTAGAAGATTCTTGGAGACTTGATGAGAATTCTTTATAAGGAGCTTTTGTCTTTGCATTTGGGCATCTTGAGTTGTTGACGTATTTTCTACTACATTGGTGAGCTTTAATGCTTAGCAATTTTCCTAAGGGTTTGAAGACTCTAAGGTACTGGTTTCAATTGTGCAATATCAACCCTAGCTAAATTGGAGTGGAGGATAATTCAGTCTTTCACATTGTACCAAAATTTTGTGGCCCTTGGCCAAATTTTGATCATAGAAGGAAATCGATTCAAGGAGGAACATTGTCAGATTTTGTGGAGACTTCATAGTCCTTTAGAAGGGAGGATTTTGCACTTAAGGAGGTGAATTCTCTTGTTAGGAGCTGGTTCAATTTTTATATATCTTGCTACAAAAATCATGGCTTATTGGGAGGCTAGGCGAACTTGTCAAGAGCTGTAATTTTGATAAGAAGGACAAATAAAAAATAGTTTGTGGCATCCATCTCAATTGCTGACATCTCTTCTATCTTAGCGCCACTTTTCAGCTCCAAAAGAGGCCGATTCAAGGTAGTACGATCAGAATTTGTCATCACACGGGTCTCCAATTGGTGGCAGAAAAATCCAGGTTCTTGTTTGTATTTATCTTGCATTGTAAGTCAGTCATACATTAGAGATCATTCGCTGTCCTAAACAGCATATGAGCATTGTAATTTGCAGTCATATGGTCTGAGTGTATTCGCTGTTCTATGACAATGCTCTTTCATTGTAAATTCAGTCACTATACGCAAGTCGTTATAAGGAGTCGAGGTTTGAGTTGGCATCATCTGCACTTCATTTGCAGCATTGCAATAATTCTGATTTTCATTTGCAAATATCATAGAAAGGAGTAGAAGTTTGGCAGCCAATTGTCTGTGAAAATGTCTCATGGCTGTAGGTGTGCATTTTGCATAAGTAGATCATCTATATGCATTTGAAAAGAACAAAAACATTTGCATTTCTTTTTCATTACTTGTTAGACATTTTGGCATTCATTTTCAAGCATTCAAACATCTTTTGCATCAATCAAAGATGAAACCAAGCAAACTGAAAACACAAACAGCAAGTTCAGACTTTGCAAGACAACTGTTTGACAAAATGTCCAAAGCATGAGAAAATGAAAACAAGGTCAGATTTTGCTAAGGGCATTACATAGTCAATAGGAGCATAAGGAAATTAAAAGAAGAAAAATGTAAAAAGAAAAGAAAATACATTGAATTTGGGTAAAGAGTTATGTTCAAACAAATAAAATGGCATTAACAAATAAGAAAATGAAAAAATACTTTGAATAGTCACAAACCCCCGACCAGGATCAATCCCTTCAGCCATATTAAGAGTCAAAGAATTCTAAAAGAAGAGAGACTACAAGATAAGGAAACAAGAAAAAAAGAAGGAAAAGAAATAGCATGGGAAGAAATACTTGGAAAGGAATATTTTGACATAAAATTAGCGAGAGACAAAGGTAGGGAAGAAAAACATTCTACAGTTAGAAAGAGAAAGAAAGAGAAACAAGAGAAACCTAATCTACAAATTCGGAAAGTTAGAATTAGAGAAAGAAAAGATAAGATGGAATCTACAATCAAGATCCCAACAGTTGGCAAAGATACAACATAAGTTGCAAAACACATATTTTTACTAGAATCCCTATGGGAAAGGAAAGATATAGATGAAGATAAGCCAAAATTACTTGACTCTATATACTCACTCAGAAAAGACGTATTAGATTGGTATAAGAAGACCTATCCTAAAAATGGAAAAATATAGAATGAGGTAAAACAAGATTTCGTAGTTGATTTTGACACTCTGGACATTCCAACAAAGAGTGTAAGTAAAATGAGAGATCTAGTGCAGAGGGAAGATGAATTAGTAAAAGAATATGATAAACAGTTCAAAGAAGTTTGCCGCAAGCTAGAAGAACCATTGGCAAAGGATAGAAGATAGAGAGGTTTACTTCCAGACTTCAAAAAGACGAAAGAGAAGCTTTGGATGGAAAAATATTTAATACTTATACATACCTAATCACCATGGCATAACGCATTGAAGCCCAAACATGGTGAAGGCCTCAGAAGGATGATACAAAGGAGAATATTGAGAAGTTACAACTTGCAGTGGAACAACTAACAATATAGAACTCAATATTAGAAAGAGGAGAAACAAAGAAAACCAAAAAATCTGGTGCACATACTACTCAAGAGAAAGTCACCATCGGAATGACTGCCCTCAGGCTCAAGGAGAGAGAACCACTACTGCATTACATGTAGAATTAAATATGGTTCTATCTAAAACAAACTTAGTATATTGGGGGACTTGCAAAGAGTGGGATAGTTACTGCACAAAGGACTATCCTACAAACCAATTTAAAATCTAGAACACATAGAATCATCATGATCCTAGATGTTTTATGAACCACAACTATGATACAAACATAGAAAGGAACATGGCATATGTCAAAATACTAGTGGAAACACCTCTATAGTCTATACGATGGAGGATATAGGCAACCACCATAGAGGGATAACAAAAATGCATGTGTGTTACAAAATAACCCATGACAGGACTATATGGGAGATAACATACAATCTAATTACAGAGGATGAAGTGGGCACAACAAAACAACCATCAAAGGAGTGATGCAACTTATTACAGTTGTGGGAAAATAGGTCATTATGCCACAAAATGTTGGTCTAAAAAGAGGAGAAAATGTCCTTTTTGTGAAGATGATCCCCATGATATATTCCGATGTGACAAGGCACAATAGTATTATCAAAATACAACACTTTCTAGAAGTGATGACCTAAAAGACAATAAAGGAGTACAAGTGATAAGAAGAGTACCACAAGGATTAAAAAATGACAAATAAGAGATAATTGGTCCTCAAACACATCAAATGAAGATGATTCCAGAGAAGAACTACTGCAAATAAGCAAAAAGAAGAAATTTGGAACAAAGAAAAACAAAGCTAGAGTACTAACTAGACAGGGAACAGATACCAAAAACAACATGAGGGAGATTGAAGAAATTACTGAAGAAACAGAAACAAAAGAAGAAGAAGAGTATGACCACTTCCGACCAAGTAAGAAACAATATGGAAAAATATTGGAAAAAGCAAGGAAACAAATTATACAATAGCGGAATGACAAAATAGCATCCTTTTTAGAAGAAGTAATGATGTTAGCCTCATTGGCTCAGTAAAAAGATCTTTTAGTAAAATCAAAACAATTGGAAAAGTATTGGAATAAACAAAAGCAATAAGTACATTAGATTTCAAAATTGAACTTGGAAAAATGGTCCCCTATCAATTACCGCAAATTTGAACAACAATAAAGTTACACATGCAATGAGAGATCTAGGTGAGTACCTCAATATCATTTTAGAGACCACTTGGGAGAGGTTAGGCAGACTTAGGCTCATTAGAACACCTATGAACATCATTTTAGCTGATGGTTCTGGCATGAAAACGTAATTAGGAACATGGAAGAACATAGAAGTAAACATAAAAGGGATCACACAAATTGTTGACTTTGAAGTTGTCAAGATGAAGGAGCCTTTCAACACCTTTAGAGCATTGTTGGGACTAAAGTAGTTTGTTAACTCCAATGGCATGGTAGACTCTAGGAAGAAGGAAATCTCTTTGGTGAATGAGAATAGAATAGTTCACATTCCATTAGGAGAAAGAGAAGATAGAACATATGTGGAAGAAATAGAACAAAACAGTGAAAATCAAGATCCTCAAAACATCTATTCTATTTCAAGATTACCTATTACAGAAGACAAGGACAATCCTAATAGTTCCAAAGATATTGAATTAGAAAGTGACAATGCTAGTACTAACAATGATGATGTTCTGGAAGCATGGCTACAAGAAAAACAAGAATTAACATCCTGGAAGGTATATGGCTTCCAAAGGGCATTTATGATGCACAAGCAACCTATTAGACCTCCACAAATCCCCACAAATCCAAGAAAAATACCACAAACATAGAAAAGTATCATACAACCACCAATTTAACATGCTTCAGACCTTTCCTACTAGGAAAAAGCAAAGAAACCAATACACTAGAATTCAATATCCTTTGCAACAAAGAAAGGCTGTCTAAAATATGAAGTTAGCAAACCAATTAATAAGACAATTGCAACTTTAATACTGTCATGTCCCCTTCCAGTTGACATCTCTCAGAGTTTATGATTAGCCTATTATGCGACCCTCATAGGCTGATAGGATGGATAGAGGGTCTTGATGGAGCTTGGCTTGGCTTCAGATTGTCAGAACTTACCAGTTGGCTTTCGTTCGGGCTCATTTGGACGTCTTTTTCTTGACTTGCTATTTTTAGTAGTATTTGGCATTCAGCGGAGCACCGCTATTTTAGCAAGATGGTTTGGTCATGAGCAGAATCAACACTTCTTCACCAGCCTCGGTTCGTGAATCGACATATTTTGAGAGAGATATTAATATTTTAATTGTCAAATTAAATATTAATTACTGGAGCTTATATTATAAAGTTATAATATTATTTAATATTATAACTTAAGTGATTTTTGCTATAGTGGTCGCCCATCATTGAAGGGGCCACTTTTAATTATATTTTATAATTAAAAGTGTACGTCCCCCAGCGGCCTTCGGTGCATCCCGTGGCCACGGTTTGGGTGGTTTGCGAAGACCCCGATTCTCCTCGTGGTGGTTTCGTGGTGAAAGATTCCTCTCTAGTTGTCAGCCTCTACCTTCGGTAGCCAGCCTACTAACAGGCCGGGTCTTTGGTGTAGTGGCTGGGCCTTAGTGGTATCAGAGCCGCAGGTCTCGAGGTCGACTAGCTGAGCTGGTGGGTCAGAATGTCCCCTCGCGGCACTACCGGGTGCATCCCGCCACGGTCCGTGGGTTTATGAAGACCCCCGATTCTCCTGGCAAGGGTGGTTTCCCGGGTGAAAGATTCTCCCCTAGTTGTCGCCTCTAACACTCGGGTAGCCGCCTTACTAACAGCCTGGTGTAGTGGTTACCTTTAGAAGCACTATACCACTGAAATATTCGAGCCAATTTTTTTCAATTTTTTCAATAATAGCTTTACAAACCAATGCACCCCTTTAAGGTTAGCAGCTAAACCAAAACGATGCTCAAGCAACTCTAACCAGAATGTACACCAGGATCCCGATGTGGACAAGGTGTGAGCATTGGTCAGAGGATCTTAATCAAAATGCTTATGCAAGAACTCTAACCAAGATGCTCTACGAATATGTAATGTCCCCTTTTCAAGCCTGACTTTTTCAGTGACCGTTAGCCTTTCCTTGGGAACCCGGAGGCTAGTCGAAAGTTAAAATTAGGGTTTCCTAATTTTGAGGAGGTCTTTGCTCAGAGATGATAGTTTTAATGGCGGATTCCTTCTGGGTTTTCAGAGGGCTTCGCAGTGATATGCTCGTCTCAGCATTCAGAGTACTTTTTGGAATTTACTATTTTTAGTAAATTCTATTTTTGGCAGTTTTCGGATGAGCTCAGGTTGGTTGACTTCCGGGTTCAGATTGATCAGTTGACTTCATCAGTATTGGCTTCAGGGCATTTGCAGAGAAATGAGTTAAGTCATTTAAATTAAAAATAGTCACGTTAAAATGTTATATTTTAATGTTGACCCTTGGCTTAGGCTTAATGACTTAATGTCGTTTTAAAAAGGTGGTCATTGAGGGTGGCGCCCTCATTAAAGAACATTTTAATATTCCCTAAGTCAAAGCAAGATTATGTTTGGCGCATATTTCAAAGTTGAATATTTAAATGAAATATTAAATCAAGAGCTTGAAGGCAAAAGTACGCCATCATTGAGGAAAGGGGATTTTGACCTAAAATCAGATTCTAGGGTTTCGTGAAGTCAAGCGAAGATTATAAAAAGGGAGTCTTGTGCATCATTTGGGTCATCTTGGAAAATACACCGTTATGCTGCCGGATTGAATCTGGATCACTTCGAGGGATGAAGACCTCCTAACCATTGGGCATCTCTTCTCGTTTGTAAGACAACGACTAGTGATGATTGTTAGTCTAGTGTGAGTTCTTGGAATTATTGCATTGTAATCCGCATTCATCCATTTAGGATCAGTTTGAGCATATTAGAAGTTCTGTTTTCAGCATATTAGACTTAGCAGATTCGTTGTTTTATTGATAAATCTAAAAATACAAAAATATGTCTTATGGGTATTGCATAAACTCATTGTTCTAGACTAGGCGCCTCTTTGAGCAAGGTTTTAGATTTTTTGAAGCATTGTCAGATTTTATAAGTGAAAATCGCCCCTGTACCTGGGCCGTACCACCTGCAGATCCTTGGGATTCGTGCCATTAAATATAATCTGCTCTTTGGCTCTGTTTTATGTTCCTAAGCTGGGCGCCTTCATTATACTTGTGTTTTGCATTCAATTTTAGATTGTTTGCTTGAGTTTCAAGGGAGTTACGAACTTTCCAAGGAATATATATTGCTGTTCTATGATGAAAAACACAGGTCTGTTAGGCAGAATGAAGAAAGCTGCATCTTGTTCTTGATGAGTTTGGAAGGATATTCAGATCTTGCGGCATACTTCATCATTGGTGGGCAAGCTTCAAAAAGGTTGGATCTATTAATTAATTCCTTCAATTTCAGTCTCTTTCATAGCAAAGGAATGTTCTAAAATTATTGCAAGTCTCTCATATGTTGGATTGTAATTGATAAGCAAGTTGTAATCTTTCAAATTGTATGCTGGCAGTAGTACTGTCGGTCTTAGATTCTTGCTTAGTCAGATTGTAATGTTATCTCTTTCAGCATTTTGATATTGTATGTAATCCATCTCCGCCCTATGGTCGCTACTTTCCCGTCTTGGGTCAGCAAGCACATTCTGGGTGTAGAGTAGATTCAATATTCAGCATTTCCTTCTAGTTTGCTTTCAATACTAGTTGAATAGTATAACTCCGCCCTATGGTAGCTACTCCCCATTCTGGGTGAGCAAGCACATTCTGGGTGTTGAGTAGTTTCGTTATTCAGCATTTCAGTTTCAAGCTTTGCTTTCTGTAATCACTCCGTCATATGGTCGCCCCTCACTCCACTTTGGATTGGGTAGCACATACTTGACGTTGAGTTCCCTTCTGTATCTTAAGTTTACTTTCTTGCACGTTTCGGTTTATCCTTCTAACCTTAACGGGTGCACTGGCTTGAATGTTGTAATTCTGTTATTTAAAAACGAAAAAATTGGCTCGGTATATTTCAAACCACTAGCATGTGGTCAGAGGATCCCTACAATCTAATATACTGAAAGCACACTCGACACCAAGTATGTGCTGCTCAATCCAATACGGAAATGAGGTGACCATATGGCGGAGATAACAGAAATTACAATGCTGGAAAGAGAAGTAAGCTAAAATGTTGAAAGTACTCGACACCCAGAATGTGCTTTCTAACCCGGAATGGGAAAGGAGCTACCATAGGGCGGAGATAAAGAAATACAATTGCAATTACAGAATGTAAATATGAGCATTACAAAACATGATTAAGCAAGATGGAAGAACTGCTGTCAGTACTACTGTCAGCTTACAATATGATAGAGAATTCGCCTGCCAAGAGCATAGAGTTAGAACAATTCAACGAGCATTAAAATAGAGACTTCTCCTTGCTTAATGGACATATCAAAACTGATTTCCTTCTCTCAAAAACCAGATTTAAGATTCTGATTTATTCAGATCTGCACCTTTAACTGTAAAACCAGCATGCCTGTAACCCACTAAATTGCTCGTATAACACCCTAAACAGACCCAAAAGACCTCAAGTTTGATGCAATGGACCTATAGAATGATGGCGCCTAGTTTAGTTATAAGAAAAGGCAGCTAAAAGTGGCTAATAATTAATGACACGGATCCCAAGGCACTCCAAAAAGTGCGCCCTACAAGGAATGACGAATTTGCTTTATAAAATCATACGCTTCATATTAAAATCTGCAAATATTCATGAAGGGTCGCTTCCAACAGAGAAAACCAATGAGACAATACCCAGAACGACTCTTTGTGTATTTTATGACTTATGATTAAAAACATCAATCTGCTACAATGAATGTGCAACTCCAGAAAACCACTAATATGTATAAAACTGATTTACATATCCTCACAAAGACTAAAAATGCAGAAATCTCACAATAAAACATTCAAACTACACTATCTCACCACTAGTCGCTATCTTTCAAGCGAGAAGCAATGCCCAAGCTAGGAGGCCTTCATTCCTCGAAGCAATCCCAAAGCCAATCCGGCAGCATAACATTCCTGTAGATAAAAGATGCTGAAAAGAGAACCCAAGGCTTCCTTTATAATTTGCTGTTGACCTTCTCGAAACCCTAACCTTCTTTTTTCAGAGTCAAAACCCTAATCCCAAGAGATGGCGTCCCACTTTCCCAAGCAATATTTTAATTATTACTTAATTTCTTCATTGAAATTGGCGTCCACTTTTGCTTGGAATAAATCTTTTAATAAAAACATAATTACTTCCTTTAATGAGGCGCCCACCCATAAAGAACCTCTTTTTAAAACAACTTAAAGTAAAGTTGCTAGGCCAAGGGGTCAATGTTAAAATATAACATTAAACATGACTTCTTTAAAATAATTCAACTTATCACCTCAAACTGCATCCCGGGCTAGAGTCTGAATACGCCAATTGAGTCAGCTGAAGAGGAAAGTCAACTGTGTCTGAGACCAACCAGTTTACTGCCAGAAATAGAATTTACTAAAAATAGTAAATTCCTGAAGATGCTCAGAATGCCAAGAAGAACATACCACTGCGAAGCTCTCTGAAAACCCAGAAAGAATCCGCCATTGAATCGACCAACCCCGAGCAAGAACATCCTTCAAAATAGGAAACCCTAATTTTACCTTTCGAGTAGCCTACGGGTCTCCGGAATAGGCCAACGGTCACTGGAAAGATCATGCTCGAGAAGGGGACATTACAATCCGCCCTTCCCAAAATTGCTTGTCCTCAAGCAATACCACCACAACTCCAGAAATTTTAAAACTAATCCATACGCAAACAAGTATGATCCCTGGTTCCCAAACCCATCGTAGGAAGGACCCACCATGCCGATGCTGCACCACTCTGATCACATCCGTGAGATCATCATGCCTATGCTGCACTAACCTTCCTTGTAACCCCAAAGTGTTACCATCCATGATACTCAAACCGAAAGATCTTAAAGGAGGGGGATCAAAATCATGCAACATCTCATGTCCACAATGCCCCGAATTAACAGTATCAACCATACTACTGTCAATCACAATTCTAAGCAATAGGAAAGATAGTCTACTCAAATCAAAATCGAACTCCCCAGCATACCTCCACATGGTAACAAATAGAACCATGACTCCAAATGTGACATCTACAAATCTTCTTGCAAGAAGGAAAGCAATCCTTTGCAAGAGCTCAACGAACTCATACTCATGTCTCTGCATGAAGCTACAATGCCTCATCTAAATTATACTGATACACCCATGAAGACTACAGAAAACACTCATAGTTCTAGCCCCATGAGTCTCAGAATGGTGAACCAAAGCATGTGAGAGTCTGCTGTCCTGAATCAACACTGAAAGTAAACTGTCAAAGTTTACATCACAAACCAACATAAGATGAATTTTGAGAGTAGGAAAGGTGTGAAGGAACAAATAATTGCTGCTGATCAAGGCTAGGATCAGCGTAGTGCAAACTGATTCTTGAGTCCTACACAAGGGAAAACAACAACACCACTCAAAATCCCAAGCGTGAGCATGTGAGATGACCATTGAGCTACAAGGTGACACCTCCAAATTGGTTGGAAAACATGCTAGATCCATCTCCATGAGAAAACTACCACTTCTTTGATCAGGAGTGATGAACCAACTCTCCTGAATGCGAGAAATGCAACATGTAAGGTGGCTGGTTTGCCTCAAACCAGCAAGCTCGAGTCTCAAAATCTGTCCATGTCTTAGCTGAGAAATGCTCTCAAGAGCAACCAATCGTTCATTTCTCCAACCCATACTCAAAATTTCTCTCCAACCCAATTGTTGATGATCAAATAACCCCATCAAGTGGCGGACAAAGAAAGCAACATCATCAAAAAATTTGGAAATTTGATCCTTATTCCTCCAATAGCCCTTTCCAAATGTAATAAGCCTTATCAAGCCAAGTTGAGAATCCCAAGCACGGATACCCAACTGAAAATGATTTTCAACACAATGCAAGGTAATCTCAATGCATCCCCAAGAGCTAGTAAGGATCAAGTGTATACTGAAGAGATTGATGCCTCCTCTATTGAACCCTTGAAGCCTATCTATGAAAGTTTCAACAACAATGGAGCATGAAATATTAAATGACCTCAAGGCCAACTCCAAAAATGGACTAATAAATGCCAAAGCATCATTCAACCCAAGGGATGGATTGACAAGCATACAAACACCGAGTTCTAGTCCATTTTTCTTCCCTACTTCATGAGTAACAAAACTGAAATCTTTGCTCATTGCTGCTATAATGAAGTTACCAGCAGCTACCAAGTCTTGCCTTTTTAACACCTTGGTGTCGGGGATGTTGAAATCTCCCCGAATCAACACTTCCCATGTAGAGACTCCATCCTCAAACCCACTTATGCATCCATTACTACTCAACATACGTGGCACATCCTCATGGAGTGATATCAAGGCATCCTTAGATTGGAGTTCATGCTTGACCTCAAGCTTGGTCACTTCACTACTTGACTCATTTTTCAAAACAAAGAGAGGATTGTCATAAGTTGCTTCAGCACCCACTTCAAAGAAGGGATTGTCAAAGACTTGGAAGCCATTCCTTTCGTCTCGCTGCCCCAAATCTACACATGCAACTTTTGATTTTCTTGAAATGATTTCAAGATCAAACTCCTCTTGAAGACAGTCAAGATCTCCAATCACTTGATTGATTTTTTCAGCTCTTTGTGCATCCTCTTGCTCCTTGAAAAGTTTGAAATCTGCAAACTGGTCTTCAACCTCTGTTAGATCCAACTGAGTTTCTTTCAACTCGTCCTTTATTGATTTAAGCTCCAGAGTGAGCTCATCAATCGTACTCTCCTTTTCATGAAAAGCACAAATGGCCTTCTTTGCAACTTCAATGACATGATCCCGTTCTCCAATAGAGTGTACGTACTTGGACTTCAAGGTCTCCAAGGAATCTCTGATAAGTTGCAAATTAGGAAGAGTAACTTCATCGGTCACTCCTCTACGTCTCTCTTCAAGCTGAGCCTTCCAGTAAAGCTCTTCAACCAAGCTATGTGCGTAGTCAAACAGGGATAGAGCTTGCACTTCCTTGTCAACGAACACCTTGAATTGTCCTTCCCACTCATAAGAATGCGAAGATGGTGAATTGCTGGTTGGCTGCTCTTCAAAATCAGAACTTTTTTTTGTGACATCGCTGTCCTCAGAGCTGCTCCAACCTTCTTGTCTTTCATCCTCAACTAACGGAGAATGTTCAGTGTCATGGAGAGGGACATACTCCATAGTTTCTTCGTCCTCAAGCTTGCAATCAGCTTCTTGCCTTGGTAGATCAGCCTTGTGTTCTAAAACCACATTGAACCTTTCTTCTTCAAAAGCCGTAAGGTCTTCAAGCTCTTCATCCACCTCACTGCCATCTTGATCAAAGGCTATGGCAGCCCCTGACTCAAACGAACAATCATTGAATGCTGGTTTGAAAGTTTTGGAAGTAACAACATCCTCCTTGGTGGCTGCAATCAACTTAAAGGGATCACCATGGAGCTCTTCAGAGTAAGCTTCTTCATCAAAAACAACTTCTCCTTCGGCCTCCTCATAGCTTGCAAGGCAGATAATATTTTGGTCTTCATCAGGATCAAAGGGAAATTCATCCCACAAAGGTACCTTGTTATACCTCGGTGCCAACACACCTGGATCCCAAATACCAAGGGGTTGACTGAGATGATCAACAAGAAGAGGTTTTTCATGCTTCACT
>VDFB02321248.1:0-138519 GCA_007258455.2 Sequoia sempervirens
AAAAAGAAGGAACCCAATAAACTTAGGGAAATTTTCTATAAAGGACTAACAATCAAGATAAAAATTTGACATTCCACTAAAACTTCAACTTCCCCAAAACCGCAAAAGAATAATAAAAAATTGCAAACTTTTCCAATTTTATTTTTCAAACTTTCAACATATGACGAAGAACATGATGGGAAATGAAAAGGAACAACATTTAGGTAATTTCTAAGATTGGTTATAGACAATGGCAAAATGAGGCCTAATACACAAAGGTTGGGATTTACGCAACTTTTTGTAATTTCCAATTGAATCTTAACATTCACTTTAGCTAGAGACGTGTTTCTTGCAAACACAATGAGAATACATGTATCTTTAAAAGCAAACCACAAAAAGAAAGAGGACCAAACCAATTACACTTTATCATGTCATGATTGCACAAGGCCAAGAGACGCGCAACACAATATGTGCAAGCCATAACATATAGATGAGGAAAGAAAGACGAATAACAATGCGTCTACGTCAATTCTTACTTTTATCGGCCATAGCGTTTATAGAAAGGCACTTTGACATCCGACATGTTTCTAGAAAGAAGCCAACTTTGACCTTTATGTTGGAGGAATGACGCGAAATGCGTATCTGTAGCAGTTAAGGTATTAGCAATATGTTCCAATTCAAATTTTTTAAACGCCACTTGTTCTTCGTTGCTTTATTTGTTTTTCTAATCTTAAACAGAACTGATTACAAAGGCAAAAGAATGGCAAGACCTCACTTCTAGGTCATTGTTGTTCTTCATTATCATTCAAGGTCTTTTTGACCATGCTCGACGGCGTTTTTTCCAATGCATTATCAGGATCATTCCAATGCACATGCTTAATAGAATAGTTAAGAAAGATAATTTCAAAGGAAACGAGCCCAAGAAGAGATTAAGTTCCAGCATACAATTTATTTTTGAAGAAGACGGCTTTAGGAAGATTCATTGTCAACAAATTCATCTATTGCTGACAGTGAATTTTCTACGAGATGAATTTGTCATGGTGATGAATTGTTGACGGTGAATTTGCCTGAAACAAAGAAGACACTCCCCTCAGAACGTAATGCACCACTGTTTGTGACCACATGAACTGCTTACAAGAAAGCCTTTTCACAGTGACGTGTTATATTTTTAGCCAAACTTCCAACTTTCTTTAGGGAGATTGATGCGAAAAACTTATCTGTTTGGAATTTTCACTTCATTTAAAAAAAAAAAATCAATCACGGTTTCAATGTTACTTAAGGTCTTCTTGACATTATGCTGGATGGTAGATGCTTTTACGAGTTTTACTAAGACATGGATGACAAGAATCGTTCCTTCAAGAGAATAGTTAGAAAGAAAATTTCATGAGAATTGTTTTACAGCCTTTCCCATGGGCTTGGTTTTTGTTGTTTTTGTAACAGCTGTTTTATTCTCTATAATTGCCTTTTTTAAAGGCTTTTTTCTCCAATAAATTAAAAAAAAAAAGAGAATAGTTGGAAAGAAAATTTCAATGGGTACTGGCACAGGAAGAAGCTCCAGTACACAATCATCTTTGAAAGGAAGTACTCTCTAGGAGCGCATAATACATTATTCTTTGCAAAACTGATTCGGCCAATTACTTCTTATTTTCACCAGCTTAAGCGCTGGCACAAAGGATCTTCTAGAAAAAAGCCAAAATCTGAACTCTCCTTGAGGAGAATGACATGAGAAAATCTTGTGGTTAGCAGTTACAGTTAAAAATATATGTTTCACTTCAAAAAAAACTTAAAGACAGCTTACCTTGATGGTTGTTAAGATTTTTGTAAAATCATGCTAGAAAGTGGATACTTTTTCCAATACCCACAAAACTTCTGCAGGAATGATAATCATGTTCCACATATTCGTTTAATGCATAACAAACATGAGTCCAGTGCAATGTAATGCAAATAAATAGATTATAGACACAGGTGTAAACATCATATTATAATATCTGAATAATAATAAAAAGAGTTTTGTCCTTCTTAATTTATTTTTAAAGGAAAACCATACAGCGAAATTGTAAAGGCCATCCATAGAAAGACTGAAATTTTGACTAGAAATAGTTCCATTTCCTCGAGAATAGCCTTGACGTAATTGCAAATATTAAAGAAAAAATGAAGCACAACTTATCTCAGAGCACATTCTATTGTATAGAATAAGCATCAGATGTTTAAAAAAATTGGACGAAAAATATCAAACTATAACAACAAAAAAAACAAAAGAACAAAAACCTAAGAAATTAGAAGGAACTCATGAAATTGTTACGATTGCAGACCAAGTGGGGTACACGAAATGATGATAACATATAATATTCAAATCGTCTTGAGACTAATTAAATAATGGGAAGAGCACCATTAACAGGATAATATATTATTTTCTGAAATGCATTAAATAAAGCCAGAGACTAACAAATAATGGGGCCAGCACCGCCAAACAGGATAACGAAAACTTTCTGAAAAGCAATCAGATCATATATGATCGGATCAGATCAAAAAACAATTTGAGAAAAAAAAAAATCATGCTTCCAATTAACAATATCCATGATTTATTAGGATAAAACTACAATATAGTAAAAAGTGTCAGACAAAGATTGTAATAGCAATTAGCTATAACATTTAGTGCACAGGTTCAATAATACAAGAAGCACAAAGAAAATAAATTTGCCAGTCATTTGCCCTTTTATGTTTGTTGACATAATTTTTAAAATTAAACTACAATTTTCATGAGATAAATGTCAAATGTTTTGCCCCACACAGAAATTAGGGCCAAGACGAGCCCATAAAGCCTTAATTGCATTCCTCAAAGGCAATTTTCTCATGTTACTTAGAATAAAAAGCAGTAGAAGATACTATCATAAGTGTGCTGTTCTTTTAGTTTTCGTGGATTATTCATTTTAGCCTCACAAGTATCTAATAGTATACGGTATCACAGTCAACAATGGCCTAGAAGTCAGACCTTGCTCATGTCTCAAATTTATATTGTAGCCTAAAATCAAATTTACACAGAATATTTTCCATTTTCTTCATGTACTTCACTTGCCGCACTTTGACAATGTCTTTTGCTTAAGACAGATCATAGCTTAAGCATGTTAATTAACTAAGCAAAGGATATAGAGTGTTTTTTAATTCCATTTCAGATCACACTCCATGATCCATCATCAGGATGAGACCACAGAAAATTTAGTTGGATTGCAGAAGTAATTCCTTAAATAAAAAGAGAGAAATGGGTGACGAAAAAAAAGAGCACACGTCGTCTCTTCTTTTTAAGAACCTAATTTTGCAATCCAACTCAAAAAAATGTCTCATAATGATGATGGGTCACAGAGTGGGATGTGAAACATTTTTGCAAGAGTGTGATCTGAAACCTTGACACAAAAATATTACACATCTGAATCCAAAAGAACTCTAAATTATCTTCATGGACTGAGGAAAAATCATGGCTAATATAAGCAAAGGACTGATTAAAATGAACCAACAATTGTAATGCCTTCTATTTGCAACACACAGAACAAATTGAACACTCCATGTTTCAAATGGCAAGCAGAATGATATAACGAACATCAATGAAAATGAACGGAATTAATTACAGGTTCAGTTCACATATAAAAACTCAATTATATTACTGATTGAAAATTTCATAAATTTACCAAAGCCATATTTTGTAAAGCATACACTTCCAGAATCAAGTAGCAAAGAGCATTAACATTGTAAAACAAAATGAAAATGGATAGAAATCGAAAAGCCACGTAGAATATGGACCTAAAAATCTTGCATAGGAAATCAATTTGGAACCGCAGGTCTTTCAAATATTGTATATGATTAAAAAGCATTTCCATTATTCTGCAAGCATTCCACAATGCGATTCCTTCTGTGCAATGATTATATTGCATCTACTCAAATTGCAGCACAAGACTCAATCAAGCCTTTTATGAAATCCAGGGCTAGCAAGCAGAGATTCTTTTCTCAGAAGACTACCTACCTGCTGCTTAAACAATCCAAAAGGTTTTTATCTGAAAGCCTGGCTGTGCCAATGAAAGCTGTGAATATATATGTTCTCTACAACCAGACAAACAAACTGCATAATTCATCAATGTTAACCCAAAAGATTGGATATTTGGTGTAATTGTAAACAAATATTTTCGGTCTTTTGGGATAAATGTTCTTTCTAGAGGCAGAGCAAATATCTACACCCTGCATCAAGGAACATCATGCCAAATATGAAATATCCACTGAAAATACCAGGCTATTGTGATTCACAATGTCCCCTTTTAAAGCCAGATTACTAGCTTCTTCGTGCTTGCCCAATTTGGCAATTTTAGAAAAAGAAAAGTAACAAACGGACCAGCCTTCTGCATCCAGCAATGCAAACAATTGAAGCCCCTACACATATTCACTTAAGATCCATTAGATCCACTAGATCCATTGGATAATCTTAGAAAAGCACAGGCCACAAAGTTCCTCCCTGCAAAAAGTGAAAACTTGGCCTTGGATAGAGAAGATGAAACTCTACTGGACGAAGAAGCATTCAGTGTGTTGCCCCCCTGTACGCTGGTTCCAGCCATCTCCGACGGTTCCCCTTCAATCGGATTCGTGGTCACCGACGGCATGCAATCAAGGTTAACAGCCAGAGACCCTCTGTTGGCCCTCAGCTTATCTGCACCCTCACAAGTCACTCCCCTACATTTCTTCACCTTGATCTTCACAAGCTTAGGACAACCACCAATCAAATGCTCGATCCCGTCATCCGTCACAGGGCATCCCTTGATACAGAGCTTCTTCAAAGAAACACACTTGGCAGCAATGCAATTGATCTCTCTATCACCAATTGTATCACTACCACAAAGAGCCAACCTCTCCAAAGACAGGCAGTTGGAAGCCAAAAGCTCCAAACTCGTAGCAGTTGGATTCAATCCAATCAAAACCAACTCCTGTAAATTCAAACACCGCCTTGCCACCGCGCTGAGCCCCTCATCCCCAATCCTATTTGTCTTCCATCCATCAATATGCAACTTTCTCAAACTCTTACAAGCATTAGCAATACCAGTTAGCCCAATATCGGTGCACTCTGGAGTTTTAACCAAATGCAAGACCTCCAATCCTAAACACTTAGAAATGGCCATTAGCCCCCTATCACTCACCTGCAACCTCTCCAGATGCACCTCCACGAGCCCATTGACATGATCGGTGATAACCTCAAGCAACTTATCCCAATCCCCTGAACATCTAAACAACTTCAAGGTACTTAAATTTTTGGACCCAGCAATCAGGGGTCCAAAATACTTCCCATTATAAAGCTCCTTCAAACAAATCCTCTTTAATTTGGCACACCCAGGCCCAATAGCCTCCACATTCCCCTCAGCCAAACCCCTCAATCTCTTCACAGAAAGCTCTTCTAAACCCACACAGTATTTCAGTATTGCATTCATTCCTTTTGCCCCAAAGGTACAAGACCCACAAGAAAGTTTCGTTAAATTACTGCAACGCTTTGCAAATTCCTCAACCCCACTGTCAGACAATTCTCTACACGCCTTCAATTTTAATTTCTGTATATTTCTGCAATAAATTCCTATCTGAATGAGGGCTTCGTCATTTATACTTACCATTTTACGGTCGCACCTGAGGGCCAGCTTCGTCACATGATCAAATCGGCTGAACAGCCCAGGGATCGCTGTGGATATATCTGACCGCGCATCCAAAGACAGGCGCTGGCGACTTGAACCCTCGACGTAGAACCATCTTTTGCAGACCAAAGAACATTTTTTTCGATCACCTGATCCCAAACTGTGGAAAATGCAGGCAAGGCATTCATCAGGAAGGCTCAAGGTATAATCTTTACCATTAATCTCTTCAATTTCCTCGCTTTTCTCGTAAAGGGGATTCACAGATGAAGTCCCCTGCCCCATCGCAATTCAATACACGGAAACAGAAAAAAAGAAAAAAGTTTTGGCTTTCAGAGCCACAGATCTGTCGATACAAAGCTGATATAAGCCATATACGACTCAATTTGAAGATCTTCTTATGCTTTTTTCACTGCGATATTTGCGCGCATAAATATCGTTGAGCGAATGCGCAATCTTATAACTAGTGGCAGAAATCAAAGGGTTTCTGCTCCTGTTTATTGTTGATATGTTATTGTTGTCTCAGCTCCGGCGGAACTCAGTTGGAATAAAATTTTATTGACGGATGTCAAAGGACCTTGTGATTTGGTTATGTGTTTCGGTTTTTCGGGAAAAGTAAAGTATTTGAAGAGGCGCTGGCGACAAGACCAAAGTAAAATAATTATAAAAATGAGTAATTTCTGCATAGAGATTGATGACATTATTTGCTTGTTGTTGGAATATGTTGTTGTATTGTTGAAGTTGGACATTGTGGGTCATCTCGCTAGACCCCAAACTATAATTAAGACAAGCAGAAAGTGAACTTGCAAAGACCAAATTATGCCCAAAATAAGATACCTATACAAAGTGAACCCAGTTCCAAAATAAGATACCTATACAAAGTGAATCCAGTTCTAAAATTTTAAATTTTGTAAGTGAAGTGAAATTGAATGGTATATGGTGATGTATAGGGTGATGTATAGGGTGAGTTGAATGATCCAGATCTTCATTGATGTTTTGAATCACAGCGCATGATTCATCATCGAGATAAAAGAGAGCTGAAAAAAACAAGGATCACTCAGTGTGATCTAATGATGGATCACGTAGTGTGATCCGAAATGTTCATGAAAAAACAACACAATCAAATCCAAAAAAATAATTCAAACAACAAAATGGATTGTGGAAACTTGATATCTTTTATCATGATCTTCCACTTTTCCAATTGCTACATCTTTAGTTGCTTAACGGTTTTGTTTTGATGTTTTTATGATTTTCAGGTTTGCCTCATTTGACTTTTAGGGCGTCATTTTGCATCCACCCATCTTTTTTTGTGAATATGTGTATTTTATTTTCTAATTAATGGAATGATACACACCTATTTATCAAAAAATTGAATGGTTTATAAAGGGAAGAGTTTAAAGAGTTTATGTTGTAGTTATGTCTCGATTTTTTATTGTAAATAGTTAGTATGTTGATTATAATTTAGGTTTCTTATATTGAGATATTATAAAGAGTTTATCATTAAGTCTTGTTGAATATATAAATTTGATATTATACGAAAGAAATTATGATTGTACATGAGATAAATTTGATGAAATGAATATCTTTAATCATTAACATTAATTTAAGAAAGTAAATAATCTATATATTTAAATGAACCTAAAAAAATGCATCTCTAAATCTTTAATATTAAATCATATAAAAATAAATAAAAAATTATAGAATTAATACATATAACTATTTAAATTTTTTATCCTCAAATTTAAAAAACCCTAAGTTATACTGAAGATCACATAATTATTTGAAAATTTTGGAGAGGAAATTTCATGGTTGATTATGTGGATTGAAAAATACATAAGTCTAATGTTTACATGGTGAAGACTAGGAAATATTGAAAGAGAAGCTTAGGCTTGTTTGACCCGTTGGAAAATATGACTTGACTTTGCTTGGTTATTTGTGGGTGGGGGGTAATGTGGATTTAGATACTTTAAGATGTGGGAGAACTTTCAAGTTGCTTGGCATGGTGATCAAATTGAAAAGACTATGCAATTTGGTTATTGATGTGACAAAAAGTTTCGAAGTTGTATTTGGTCTTTAAAGTATTGGAAGAATTTAAAGAGCTTTTACTCGGTGTAGAATTTGACTTGATCTTTCAGGGGGAATTTTTAATTGAAATAATTTTTTTTGGTTAATATAGAAATTTTTAATGTGATTAAACTAGCATATATATATTAAATATTAATATATACAAAATACGTCGAGAGTTATCATTGTCTAGGTGTTTATTTTCATCATTTTTTCTCTAATCAAAACTCTAATCTTAACTCTAATTGAATGCTATTTTAAATTATAACTATTTTTTTTGCTTTTAGATTATCGCTTCATATTTATCTTCCCAAAAATAATATTAAAATATATTTAAAATAATATTTAAGTTTTATTGAAAATATTTAAAAAATTAAAAAACCAGATTTGGAACAAGAACAAAAGGGCAACTTTCACAAAAAGAAAAATATTTTTTAAATTCATTTTAGGAAGTTGACAATAATCATTGCATTTTTTTTTCAAAAGATAAGAATATAAGATTTAAAAATGGATATAGATTTGCATGTCATTTGAACATCAATTTCTAGCTAAAGAGTTTTTCCTTACACATTGCTTTTTGGTGGATGTAACTGTAATACGCCTCTGCTGTAAGGACACTAAGTGTTTAGTTTTAATTTTTTTTTTTAATTAAATTAATTTTAAAATCTAAAAAAGCAACATTACCACCACTTGCACGTCAAATTTAACTTGATTAACTTTATTTTTTTGATGATTAAAACAAGTTACAACAACCTCTTTAAATAGAGGTTTTCATGAATTCAAAGATAAAACATCTAAAGAAAGTTGTGAATAAAACAGCTTTAAAAACAAAGGAAAAAACTGAAAACTATTGAAAAATAAACAAAAAGAAAAATTACAAATAAATACATTGAAATTTCTTATAATTATAAAAAATATATTTGTGTTACTACTATAAATAAATGTTCACCTTAAACACTTCAAAATTTATTACATGACACTAAGTATTTAGTTTTAATTTATTTTTTAATTAAATTGATTTTATAATCTAAAAAAGCAACATTACCACCACTTGCATGTCAAATTTAACTTTATTAGTTTTTCCTTACAAAGATTATAACTAAAAACTATTCAAAAATAAACAAAAAAAAAAAGACTATTCAAAAATTGTTAGCTATTTTTAGCTACTAGCTCAAACCAATAGAGTTGTTTATGTTTTACAAATGAAAAGAAGGAACATTTTACTCTAACATATCATATTCATGTGCATAAAGAAATATTAGAAGACTACACTACTACATTATATTATGCAAATGTATATAACATAGAAGAGAGTGCACAATCTTTTCAAAAATGTAGTCTTTATTGATAATATAAATGTATGGTGTCCCACACAAGCCGTGGGACTAACTATCTAAATGCAGATGATAGAAAAAGCTATACATTTATAGATATGAAAAAGAAAAATTGTATATGTAGAGAGAGGGACTCGTCATTGCTTGAATGACAAATCCCAATTGTCTCATTCTACATCATCTTTGGTCCTTCCCGCTTGTCCAGTCTCTAGATGATGCTCTCCTTGTTGCTCCTAGGTTTCCTGCATTTATGAGGAGAGTGTTGTTAGAGCAATGAAGGATCACTAGTCAATACATATGCAAATATCCATATACATATAGTCTAATCCTCGTGTGCATTAAGATAGCTTGCATACTATAGATGTCTAGGAAAACAAGAGAGTTATCAAACACATCTATCATATGCTCTATTTTATCTAACATGTTTGTTTCTTATGCAGGAATAGGTGAAATATGTGTTACTATTTTGTTTCATCTATTTACAACATGTGGGGTAAAATGTGGCTCCCGCAAGGGTTGAGTCTAGCATGTTGTTTCCCTTTGTTCATCGAAAGGGGTAGGAGTGTAAATCATCACATCTTAACAACTTTGAGTGAATGCTCATTGCCTATGGTGGTGAATTGGTTGACATCACAATCATAAATGAAAATTATTCACTCAACAAAGTCACAAGAAGAGGATAATCAAATGCAGATCATGACAAGGAAAGTAGATTTTTATAAAGCCCAATGGTGACCAATCATTCTTGAGTAGTCATAATTATTACGTTGCAATGATATGATAGTGTTCAAGCAAATAAACATTATGTGATACCTTGTATAAACAGAGCTTCAAGGAACTTATGACTAATTGTGTCAAGTACAAGACAGAGTAAGGTAGAGGACAGTTTCTCTCACAGACCATGAAGACAGATCATGCAAAGATTATGAACATTGAATGTAGTTATTCACACTACTATTTGTTCATAGTGCAAGTGGAAAGGGAGAGTCATAATTTCAAGGTATAGTGGCATTGATATGGGATACATTGAGGGGCAAAATTTGCATAAATAACAATGTTGATTAAATCTACAAGCAAATCAATGAGCTAATTGTATTTGGCATTCAAGGAGCAGCAATACAATCATTGCCTTAAAATATCAAGGGTTTTTAATGACGGTCCTTATCAAAGTCTTATAGCACATATTAAAGTTGACTCATCCAGACATACAAAATGGGATGTAGATTGATGCCAGTGTTTGTGTCACAAAAGAAGTAAGGCATAAGACAATCCTTTATGATGTTGAAGAATGTGTACAGAGGAGACTATCCATCATGATTGAGAATCTTTGGGATGTTTCTTTATACAAGTAAGTCATACCCTTATGAAGATAATCAAGACAGGTGCATTGGGGTAGTGTATGATGTTGATAAAGCATATTGTGCAATGTATCTCATGAAGTTTCATTCATATTAAAATGAAACACAAGTATGAAAAGGAGAAACTATGACATCCATGTGGGAGAGTAGCTATGAATATGTGTAGTGCTAGCATATTGAAGATTGCAATATATGATAGTAACAGTGAGCAAGATATGTCAGATAAAGCATTATACCATAAACCAAGCCTCGGCCAAAGTCAAATACATGAATATTTTAATAAATTTTCAAGAGCAAGGGCTTAGGTTTCCAAACCTTCGTGCAAGATACAGAGATTTTCAAAAAAAATGAATACACAAAAAATGAAAGGGTTAGTGTTCATGGGTGAATGGAAAAAATGTGTAGAGTTGTGGATTATACCCATACTGTGCAATGGAATTGAATCATTTTTCAAATCATTTTTTTTCCTTTAGAGGGCATCATTTTATTATGGAATAGTCAACTAAGATGGTTCTTGTTTCGACTGTTCACTCTCCCATGAAGTCTCATTCTTATTATAGTCTTGCACAATTTTATCACAGTAAGGTGGTTATGACACTGTTGGTCGCTACTACTTGGCATCATAGGAAATAAAGAAGATGCCATGCTTTTAAAATCAACAGAAATTAATGAGGAGAAACCCTCATATTTGTAAAAAAAAATGAAAGGGGGCACCCAAAATACAAGCATGGTATGGGATTTATGAAGGCCGAATACATTAAAAGAGAATGGAATCCTTAAAAGATTGCAAGCAATTACAGTTAAAGAGCTTACTTCAAAAGCAACAGGGCTCATAATGAGCATTTGTATCTACAAATATATGAGAAAAGATGCGATTTTTCATGCAAGGAAAGCTTGCTCATGAAGAATTCTTCCAGAGAATCCTCGTTTTCAGCTTCAAAACCCTCGACCTGTGCATGAATCATGGCGGTGCTCCAGTAGAGAGAAAGTTTAAAATGAAAAATGAAATGGTGAATGCGTGTCCGCGATTTTGAGTTAGGGTTTTGAAACCCTATCTTATGTCGAGCAAAAAAAAAGCTTAAGGAAATTTTTGCCTTTCATTTTAGCATTTGCATTAAAATTAATACCTTTACATTATGACCTCCTATGCAAGTGTTAGGAAAGTAAAATTTCTTCTACATTTTGCATTTTCCAAAGCATAATGTCATTTTATTTTGCATTGACTACAAATGTAAAAGCATTTGATTTAAGTGATATTGCTATAAATCACTTAGTCAAAAAGTGTTATTTTAATGCAAAAATGATGTAGTATGCTTTGTAAATGTATTGAGAGCATATAGTTGAGAGTTTATGCTTTTGCAAGCATATTGGGAGGTTGAAGGAGGTTTGCAAACATATGTAGGGAATATAGGGAGTGGTTCATCACCTTTTTGGAGGGAATGAGTGCTTTTAGGCATCAGTTTCTTATGCCTTTATGGTAGACTTGGTCAAAGTTGACTTCTTCAACACATTGGAGCTCTTTTGGAGAAGATATAGTTCCTACATTTTTGGCTTTTTGGAGGCATCTGACCCAAAGGAGTTTCTAGATCCTTTTTTGGTGCAACTGCTTGGGAGATGTTCATAGTCACTTAGTTGACTCATTTGTACTAAGTTCTGATTATGCATTTTTTGTACTTAGTGAATTTTCAGTCCTTTGACAAACTTTGGCATACTTTTTAGCTCTTTTGGACGTGAATAACAATGAAGACCTTGGATATAAGTGATTGGAGTTTTTTTTTCCTTCTTGTTCTTTGTTTTATTGTGTGCACTCAATTGATTCGATCAAGTTATTTTGTGAGGTATTATTCGTCTCCTCATAGATTTATCTCATGTGTTAGCACCTTTATGCAAAAGTATGTTAATGCAGGTTATAATCAGTGTCAAAGATGCAAATAGCTTTTAGTTGTGAAGTTACCTTCCTCCTAGGAGTTTGAGCATTAGGATCTCCTTATAAAATATTTATCTAAAGACATTCAAAAGTGAGTTGTGCAAATTTTGATTTCAATCATTGTAAGCAAGTGTTTGTAATCAGAGCTTTACTTCCTAGTTTAGTTTTGTGTATCACCTTTTTAGTTTTCATTTTTAGTATTTCAATTTATGCATTCTCTCTTCCCTTTTCCTTGTCAAACAATAGAAGTAGTTAAGTAATCTAAGTGATAACCATTTAGGAAGACGACCTTCTCCAGAGGTTTGATCTCATATAAGGTACCCACACCTCAGAATCATTCCCATGTTTTCAGTAGATTGTTGAACTTCAGGTTCAACAGGGTGCAAATCTAATTGATAACAAAAATAAACAAATAAAATTACAAATAAATACATTGAAATTTCTTATAATTATAAAAAATGTATTTTTGTTATTACTATAAATAAATGGTCACCCTAAAAACTTAAAAATTTATTACATGACGCTAAGTATTTAGTTTTAATTTTTTTTTTAATTAAATTGATTTTAAAATATAAAAAACAATAACATTATGGCTAGTCAAATTTAACTTTATTAGTTTTTCCTTACAAAGACTTTTGGATGCCATTATTTATTACATGACAATAAGTATTTAGTTTTAATTTATTTCTTTAATTAGATTGATTTTAAAATCTAAAAAAACAACATTACCACCACTTGCACGTCAAATTTAACTTGATTAGTTTTTTCCTTACAAAGATATTTGGATGACATTGTAGTATGCCTCTTGGCATAAAATAAAAATGAAATAATTATAAAATTGATTATGATATAAAAAATAAGTATTTAAGAGTGAATAAGATATCAAATCAATTTAAAACCATTTTTAAATTTGCTTTAAATATACTTTAAATTTGTTTGAAAAAATGTCTACATACAATGAATGTAATGCTAGTTGCATGTCATTTGAACGTCAAATTCATACTAAAGAATTTTTCCTTACATTGAATTTTGTTTTTTGATGGATGCCATTGTAATACGCCTCTTAGCATAATAATTTAATGAGTTATATTATGATTTATTTTTGTATTGAATCAAAGTAAATAAAATAAAATAAAAATAACATAATCGAAAGGTTGTCAAGAGTGAAAAACTACATAATAGTTCAACAGACATAACTCATATAACTAACAACCATAGGCTTAAGAAATGGTTGAATACATAACATTGAATACAATATATTACGATTTTGAAGGATGCAAAAAGTTGAGAGGGATTCAAACTTTTTATATTATGGTGAGAAGATTGGTTTTAGTGTTTAAGGTTAATCGATTTTTTTTATTGACTAAAATTGTAGTTAAAAGAATTTAATTTTTTTTTTTAAAAAAAAGGGGTAAAAACTTTATTGAAATTCAGAAAAGAACATTACAATGAAAGAAAATGACCAGGGTCCCCAAAACCAACAAGAAACATAGAATAGAGTAAGAACAAACTCATCCTACACCATACCCATCCCTATCCTCAGCAAGAGTTATCTCCAAATCAAGATGGAGCACCTGAGGAACCAACTCCCACTCCTCAATTCTCTAGCCATCAAGATTCTCCGAAGCCCATTTCGCTAAGCAATCAGTAGCCCTATTCCACTCCCTTGGAATATGAACAAAAGTCACCATTTCCATCAACGAACTAACCCGAAATATCTGATGCACTACCATAGCCAACTGCCAACTGACATCTACCACTTTTTCCTCAATAAGCATATTGATCAAGACTTGGGAATCAGACTCACAAATAATCCTTCTCCAACCCAAAGCATAAGCCCTCTCAAAGACGCAAAGAATTTTCAAACCTTCCACAAGGTTGATAGTCTACACCCCTTCATAGACTGAAAAGAAGAAGATCACCGACCCCAAAGAAACCCTACCAATCCCCCCAATACCAACCAGTCTAGGATTGCCTCTTAAGGATCCATTTGTATTAATCTTCAGAACACCATCTGAGGGAGCTGCCATATAACAACCCTATGAATTTTCTACTTCGCCTGCCACCCTCTCTTGACACATGCAAAAGCTAAGGACAAACCCTAAATCCCCAATCTTTCCACTACCTCCGCATCCTTTTTCTCCAAAGGAAAAGTCACCTCACACTTAGCTTCCATCGTCTCCTGTATCATGCCCAAAATTCTTTGCCAAACTTGTTGCACAAGCTTCTTCTCTCCATGAAATATCCTCTTATTCTATTCCAACCAAATCTGCCACGACAAGAAGATAGGCCCCACATACCACACCTCCTGCAAGAAAGAAGCCATAGAAGGAGGCCTACCCAACCCCCTTGAAAAACCAATCAACGAGGAAGCATGAACACAGGGACTTTTCCAAACATCCCACCAGAAATGCCAAAGCTGGAGAGCAAAAGGGCAACAAAAAAATGAGTAGAGTCCTCCTCATTAGCACCACATAAAACACAGACAGAAGGACCCTGGAAGCCTCTCTTCTGAATATTTTCCTAGGTCAAACACTTATTCCAAGCTAATATCCAAACAAAACATTACACTTTGGCCAGGAGAACTTGTTCTAGACCTTCTTCCACAACTGAACTTCTTCCCCATCCAACCTGTGAGGCAATAACACCTAATATCCAGAGGAAATAGTATAGACACCCTTAGGATTAGGAGACCAAGCAAGCACATCTTCATCCCAGAGAGAGCTACATCATCGACTAGAAAGGATACTTTGCAGTTGAGCACAACCTCCCGCAAACCAACATTCGGCCAAGCATCAAGAGACTTCCATCTAGCCACCTCCAACTAATCACCAGAAGAAAAGGATTTAAAATCACTCACTCGTGACCAACCAGCCTCAAGAAACCTCTTGCAAAGATTCAACACATTAGGAAACTGAGAGATGATGGGAGGAGAGCCATCCCACGAATCGGACCAAAATTGGACCTTAATCCCCTTCTTACAAATTCAAAATAGGCCCTCCTTAATAAGCGCAACCCCTTTTTTGAGAGTTCCCAAAACCACCGAGCCCTTCCCCTACAAGGGGGTGTCGAGAAATATCAAGCTGAGGGATCCCCAAGAAATACTTCTAAGAAAGAATCTTAGCCCAAATCTTATCTTGCTCAATTCACCATCGCCAATACAATTTCGCCACCAAAGCCACACCAGTCAAAGCCAACTGTCTTAATCCCAGACCGCCATACTGCTTTAGGCTACAAACAACCTCCCATCTAACTAGACTCCATTTTGAAGACACCAAGCAACCAATCCATAAAAACTATCTTGCTACATAATCTAAGTCCTTAACAAAGCCCGACGGGGCAACCTGAAGCATACATCTATAAATAGGAAAACCCTACACCACTAACTTGATTAACTGCACACGGCCAAAAAAGGATAACCACCTATGAGTCTAGTGATTAATTTTTTCCCAAAATTTGTCCAAAATATTCTGCCAAGACTCCCTGGAAATTCTTCCAATCGAGATAGGGATACCAAGATAAGTCAAAGGGAGAGTCCCAATCTAAAACCTCAAAGTTTGGGAAATCCTTCGTTGAATGGGGCCTAGAGTATTGAAGAAGAAAATAGAGGAATTATCCTCATTAATCCTTTTCCCAGAGGCAACCAAGTATACATCCAAAACTCAGGGTAAATTAGAGGCTTCTCTCATTGTAGCCATACCCATCAAAGTGGTGTCATGCACAAATTGCAAGTGAGACTATAGAGGCAAGTTTCCTCCCCACCACCAACCTTGGATGAGACTAGACTCCACATTCTATCTAATCAATCGCCCCAAACCTTCAACAAGGAGAATAAATAAGTACGAAGAAAGGAGGTCCCCCTGGCGAAGCCCCCTAGAAGCACCGAATAACTCAGAGTGATCCCCATTAATAAGTACAAAAAGGAAACTGAAGTAACACAACTCATAACCCATTGAATCCACTCTTCCCCAAAACCAAAAGCACCAAGAACCTTTCGAAGGAAGGACCACCTGACTTTGTCATAGGCCTTAGCCATATCCAATTTGATAAACATTGTGTTTTCTTTGGAATTGGCCATAGAATGAATGGCCTCAGTTGCAATAACAATCCCATCCAAAATTTTCCTACCCACCATAAAACCACTTTGTTCCTCTGAAATCAACTCTTTAAGCCCCTTCTTCAACCTATCAGCAATTAACCTAGAGATAATTTTATAAATCACATTGCAAAGAGAAATGGGGCAGAATTGACTTAACCTATCTACCCCCTCACACTTGGGAATAAAAGCAAGAAAGGTAGAGTTTAAATCCCTTAACATTTGCTCATTCTGTTGAGATTCCTAAACAACCGCCAAAAGGTCAAACTTCATAATATCCCAAAACTCTTGAATAAACTCAACCAGGAAACCATCAGGGTCAAGAGCCTTCCCTTTCTTCATTTGGAATATAGTCCCTTCTAGCTCTTCAAGCGAGATATCACTCATAAGATGCTAATTCATTTCTCTAGACACTAGAGGGGGAATATAGGAAAGAACCTGAGCTTCCTCAGGAGACCCCCCTTGCGAGTCTTCCCTAAAAAGAGAAGCAAAATATTGCATTGCCTCACTCAAAATTTCAAGAAAGGAAGAGAGATGCTTACCCCTATCATTTACCAAAATAGAGATAGAATTGCCATGCCTCTTGGCTTTCACTGAATTGAAGAAGAAAGTCATATTTTTATCCCCTTCCTGAAGCCACTCTATCTGGGCCTTATGTTTCTAATAAATTTCCTCCCATAGCTACCACTCCTTCAGTGTTTTCACAGCTCATGCCTCTTCCTAAATCAGCTCCGTCATCATCCCATGTTCCCTTATCAACCTCGTGATACCAGCCAACTTCGCCTAAGTCTCCGCCTTAGCATGGAAGATATTCCCAAAGCATTGGCAATTCCAATGCTTGAGCTGATACTTTAAAAATTAAAGTAACTTAGCAAAGGTATACATTGTCATAACATAAGTGGGTCTACCTCTCCTCCACCAGTCAGCGACATAATCATTCAAAGAAGGGTCCTACAACCACATGAGATAGAACCTAAAAGAAGGTTAACGAGGAACACAAGTTGACTCAATAACAAGTTTGATAGGCGAGTGATCAAATCCTCTCCAATCCAAGATCTCAAAACAAGAAGACCACATACCACCAACCCAATAACATGAAACCAAGAAACGATCCAACCTCTCAGTAATGTAATGGTCTCCAAATTGGTGATTGTTCCAGGTGAACTAACCATTACTAAACTTGATATCAACTAGATTCAAGGAACTAATGCTATCACAAAGAAGCAGTACAAAGGGCTCCAACCTTCCAGTACCACCATGCTTTTCAGCCATCTCGGAGATAGCATTGAAATCTCTAGCCAAAATCTAGGGATGGTAAGGCGTCATGCTATAGACAAACTTGATATGGGACCACATAACTTGATTACCTCAAAAATCAGTAGGAGCATACATATTGGAAAAGAGAATAGCCTCCCCCATCTCAAAACTAGTAGCAATCATAGACATAGAATAATTTGAGGACATACACCAAAGAGGATGGATCCTTCATGGATTTCATAAACAAGCAACACCCCCAGAAGATCCACGAGCACCAATACAATGACATTCCCTAATCCTCCAGGTGCCAAAACAAGCATACTCTCAACTAATAACTTAGTTTCCTAAAGAAAAAGAACATCAGGACCTTGACTTCTAACTAAATCATGAATCACTTTTTGTCTAGGGTCGTTGTTCAAGCCCCTAACATTCCATGAAAGAATAATCATTTCAAAGGGCTTGAAAAATGAGAATCCGGAGTCTTTACGGACCCTGACTCCACCAAAGTCTCACCTGCCAATTTAATCTTTTCCACATCCTTCTTTCTACAAGTTTTGCAAAATTCTCTGCCCCACCTTTCCTAATATCCTTTTGCATGATGCCTAATTTAGGAGGAGGCTTGCTATTCTTAGCCGAAACTGAACCCGCATTCCACCCAGGAAGAGAAGACTCACCACCCTCTTTCGGAACAACAACAGAAGGAGTCAGTACCTCTGAAAGCACCATCTACTAATCAAAATCCATGTGCATACAATCATCACCTTGTGGATCCATAGAAGAATAAAAAATAGGGCCCTCCTGTACTCAATCCTCAACCCCCCGATCCAAGCTCATCAAACTCGGGTTCACTTCCTACTGGATGAGATCATCCAAAACCTCAAACCTGTTAAAAGTTCCCTCGTCTTACCTTTCCTTAAAGGTCCTCTTTTGACCTCAGTTCCTATTACGAGCCTTGACCAGAACAAAACCATCATCCCCAACCACCTCATTAGAAGCAAGGCTCTTTCCCCTATCAGCCCCAGGAAGATTATGAGGAGGTTGTGACAACTGAGGCTCCATAGGCTTATACCTTGTACATCTCTATTGCAAATGACCATACTCATGACATAGACGACAATGGAAAGGAAGAGTCTCATAGTCCAACTGTTGCGCCCAAGAAAAGGATCCTGCACACATATCCACAACATTGGGAAAAGGCCTACTTAGATCAATTTCAACAAAAATGCAAGCAAAATTCATTACCTTTTTACCTAAGGTTTGTGATGAAATCCCAACTAGTTTTCCAAGCAGCAAGGCAAGCATGTGCGGAAAATTCTCCCGACAACATTCCACCAAAAACTGAGGTAATCGAACCCACACCGAGACACGATTCAAAAGCTCCTCAACAAGGTTAAAGCCTGCATGCCATGTCTTGATAAACAACCCCATTTTATTATGGAAATAGGGGCCTCCCTCAAAGACCCTATTGTGATCAGCCATGCAGTTAAAAGTAACTTGCATGAAGTAATTGTTAGCCAACAACATTATCTCCATTTCGTTCTTTGGCTCCCATGTACTTTGGACCCAAACCTCCAAAAATTGTAGAGAAACCCTCATCCCCAAAAATTTGCAATATAAGGAGAGATTTGAATAATATTCGATATCATCGACAATCATCTCTAATGGGACAACCAAATTTGGCCTCTCCTTGCAACGTTCAAGACAACCATTGATCTTCGAGATTCAAACCATTAGACAACCCCGTACCACCAAGCCCTATATCCAGAGCAAATAAATTATTGTCAAAGGTCTTCATTCCTTGATTTGGAGACATCAAGCCTATCGCTGCCTAGAAATCCATGACAGGAGCTACCCCAAATGCCTCACCCTGAGATAGGGACATCTAGTCCAATCCATGACAGGAGCTACCCCAAATGCCTCACCCCGAGATAGGGACATCAAGTCCGAGATGAGACTGCAAAAAATTTAGAAGACAATGGGTGGGGAACCCCACACCACCCTCAACAAACCACCCACCACAACACTTCACACCCTCGAACCCTATCGCACCAACACTAGAAAGAGGAATAGCAAATAAATGAAACCCTATGCACCAAAAACCCTCAAACACACCACCTCCAAACCATTGCAGGCCTGATCTCACTCCACAACAATATCCTTGAATGCTTAACTTCTGAAAATAGGCAGCGGAGAGACCAATGCTAGAAGGAACCTCTGCCAAGATGGAGAACACAACCCCCACAAGAGAAACTAAATGAAAGAAAGTAGACGCTGCCCCTAGCTTCACCAAGAACCCACCCCACAGTGCACAAACCAGTCAAGAAGTAGTCACAAGCTAGGGCTTGGGTGACCTAGCTCAGCCTGAAGTTGCAGATGCCATCCTCCATTAGACTTAAGCTATTCATTTTCAATTTAATTTATTAATTGAATAATATTAAAATTATAAGAAAAAATTATGTGACTATAAAGATTTTGAGAAAGTAAAGTATTAATTTAAGGTGATCAATACATACATACATATATAAATAAAGATAAATAAAAATGATTCTTAAAAAGGGTAAAGTAGACTATGCATTATATTGAGGTAAAGATAACATAGGGTAATAAGAAGTAATTAAAAAAAAAAAAAACATCCATTCAAAGTGCTACCATTCAAACCCTCCACAATGGAAGTACTAGTATTACTCTTCATCTTGTTAGCCATTTGGTTTATAGTTTGGTATATGCCATAGAAATACTAATCGTTGAATTGGTTGAATCTAGATCTTTGTTGTGGAGCATAGAGTCTATGAAAGATTGTTCACACCAACAATGATCTCCTTAATCTTCTTGGTCATTCCTTCTTGGTTGTTTTCCAACTATTTATGTTCATCTTGAATACTAAATGGGTTCTTAGTGAGGTTAGAGTTCATATAGATGAAATCCTGCAACAAACAAGAGAGATCCACCAAAGATGTTAAAATAAAGTAAAATAATAACAATCTAGTATTGATGTATAATTTTATTTTGTTTCTTTAGGTTGTTATGTGTTTTCCTACACCTAAGTTTAGCTTGATTAGGCTTGACTTAGAGTGAGTCCTGAGGAGTTGTCATGCATCTTTCATAAGAGTTAGTCTTTCCTATTTTGGATATATAGGAGTTACACTTCTTATTGGTCATATTGTCCACTCCCTTCCTCTTACATATCCTATATTTGTACTCACTCACATGTATTGTTTGCATTGTGTGAAAATTTCAATTTATGGATCTAGCTTCTCATATTTCATGTATTATAGGATATTAGTCGATCAAACAACTTTTTTTAGAATAATACAAAAATAAATAATATATGAAAAATCCATGTCACACTTGCACAACATCGTTCCATGTGAAAAAAATAACATGAGGGCACCAACAACATGAATTACCGCACCATCTCTACAAGCAAGGTGGCACAAGTGGAAAACTTACCAATCGTAGAACAAAGCCACCACAAGGAACCTATAAGAGGGGCAAACAATACCTAAAAAATATCATGTAATCACCCATTATCAAATTCTCTCACAACCTAACAAAAGTGTAGGATGAGGGAATGATCAACCTCAATAAACACTAGGAAACTCTTATTAACTCAAAAATCACCATGAAAACACACCTAGATGGTGCAACAACTAAGAGCTAACACCCCTCGACTAGACCACTCAATCACTAGTTTTTGGACAAGGAATAGGATGAGGGTAATAACCACCTCTATCCCACTCAAAATCCAAATAAAAAATATAAAAATAAGGGCATACCTTCACTAGAGGCTGCCTTAAGGGGAGGTACAAGACCTCCACCAAATGGAACAACAATGATTCACTTCCAAGAAATGACACACTTCCTAATACAAATGAGTAGCATAAATATTAAGATATGGAACTTGTAAAAGTAATAAAAACATTGTAATACTCTCTAAGCCAAGGGGGAAAATTTTATATGTAGATTTTCCCCTAAGGAATGGGTAGAAGACCCAACAAATGATGAAATGAATTAAACATAGAGGACACTAGTGCCTAGAGAGGATACTAGCACCCAAGGACACTAATGTGAGTGCATAGGTGTTAAAATTTGGTGATAGATTCCTAGTCTAGTGTTGAAGTTTTATTTTTGCACTAGAGTCCTAGAGATGTGCTCGAGTTTCAAAGAGGAATTGTAGTCCTCGAGTTATAGCGCTAGTATCTTGACTGGTGATAAAACCCAATATTAGTTTTGGTCCCCAAGTTAAGCATGCTACTTAGGAAATTAAAGGAAAGGACCATGATGAAAAATAGACTTCAAAATGATGAAATAAATTAGGGAATGAAGTGGTCCTTGACACTCAATCACACCCAACACACTAGCATGCAAATGATTTGACTCCTAAGGGCTAGTAGACCATAAGAGCCTCTAAGACAAGACAAATGAAACCAAGGGTTAAGAGGAAGGTGACATAAACCTATAGTTCATTCCACAACCACATAAAGAACCCCTAAATGACCCTCAATCAAGTGGGTCCTCTTAACCAAACATGCAAGATCACTAAATATGATAAGAGTTTCCATTAACAATTATATATTTTCTAGTTATATTAGGATTCATTTTAAATACTAGATAGAAGTTTTCTCTACATTCATTGATCCAACATTGTAATAAAACAAAAGAACATCCAAAACAATATGTGTGTTGAACTCCAATGGAAAAAAATGTAAAAGCATACATGATACTGATACAATACATCCACTTAAGGAGATTCAATTAACATATTACAATTGAGAAGAGGACTCAAATCTCCTTCAAATTAAAATTTACAAATAATACAACAAGGAGATAGTTAAAACGTGATCAAACTTTATTGTATTGATCACAATCCTAGAGGTCTTCCAAAGATCCTCAAATATATAATAGTGGTTCCATGCCGACCAACCATGTACCCAAAGGTCCTCTCCCACCATGCTAAGAGATAGTCACATTGGACACAAGCACACTCACACCAAATATAAGGTATTAGGCTTACACTCACATCAAACATAAAGTATACACAACATACATGCCATACAAGAGTTACTCAAAATCTATATATAAAATATAGGGTACAATTTATCTTAGGTACCACTCGAAAAGCCACAAGGACAAGATCCTAGATAGGGGGTAGGGAGTTCCATCACAATAGCCCGTGATATTGGCTAGGAGAGATTGATTACACCTCTCTCAAGAGATGAGGTTACTCAATAAACAAGAACCAACACTCACAAAGTGGTAATGTCTTATACACCCATAGTGATCCTATACTAGCACTTCAGGTATATCATAGGCACCATTATCTTAGTTTACTTTAATTACCCATGAAGCTAGGTTAAGAAAATTTTCATGAGATATCCTCGAGCTAATTTGGCCTTGAAAAACATCATAAGCCACTCCCTACTAATCTCTAACACCTACATCATAGGTTCATCACAACTCACGGTAATTGAGTGACACAAAAATCAAGGGAAGAAAAATCGTTTCATAAATATTTCAATATGATCTTAAAAACTTTATCTCAAAATTACATCAAGGATTTAAATTAATTTTGTCATTCTAAGACATAGAAAAACACATCAAAAATTAAAACTTTGCCTAATTATTTTCAACACAAAAACTAGGAATTTTTCAGAAAGTCCATTGTTGAGACCTTAATTTTTTTTATTTTCTCAATTTAAAAAAAATCAAAAACAAAAATTTCCCTTTAGCTTCAAATATGAACAAAAACTTTATTATAAAGTCAATTTTAATTTTCAATCATTTTGAAAAAAATAGCATTATGAGGACACAAAATAGAAAAACAAAAAAATTCAAATAAAATTTTTATTCTACTCTAATTGTATAAATTGAAAACTATTAGGAAGTTTTATGCTCCCTTAAGGGTGATCATGGCATCCTAATGGAATAACATAATCAAAAAAGGAGAGAAGATAGTTTTACCTCAAAAATAGAAACACAATAAAACAATTAAGAACTTGCAAATTCTCCCCAACTTGGGAGGTAGAGATCTCACACACAACCAACAATATTTTGCAATCCAATTCCCAAGTCTTCCAATTCTAAATGAGCAAGATTTTCTAAAAATTCAAATTTTCCAAAGAGGATTTGTGACACCATTCCTTTCCAAAATATGAATTCTTCCAAAAATTCCTAAATTCTTTTTCCTTTTGTTCTATTTTTGACCTATTTTTATTTCTTTTTCTTTTATTTTTCACTTTATTTATTTTTCCTTATTACTTATCTACCATAAAATTGATTCAAAAAGAACATTTGACCATATTTTTATTTTCGTATTTAAATAGATGATTAAATCAAATATATACTCTCTTATCTAACAAGATATTCCCAACATTATTAATTTAACCATATTTTTCCCCAATTTTGTAGAAATAATACACTAGATATGCAACCCCTTTTAACTAATTAAAATCTATTTATGACCAACAAGGAATTTGAATCATCAACTAAATCACATGCATATACTGGTATTTCACAACAAGAATAGAATCCCAAATTACCTCTAATTTAGATCTGATTTAGCACCGATCAAACACAACATGCCTCGTACTCAAATCAAGTACAATCATCTATTACCATTGAAAGGCCTACTATGACATTTGAAGTAACCATCACTGTGGAATAACTCAAACCTGCCTAACCAAGTGTTAAATAACCCTATACCTATATCCGCTCAACACACATGTCAAGCATACCTACTTAATATAATATTCAAAGCATAGCATAATCACCCAACATGGTAAAACAACATATCAAGTATAAATAAGTACATCCACATGTCATATAATCATGAAAAAATTATTCACAATAGGAATAAAAAATACACATATCCATGAAATCAAGTATTACAATACACCAAGAATATATAAACATCACACATGTATCTCCAGAATATCAAACACCAGCAACCAACATGTTGAGGGACCACAACTCAAAACATGTGGGTAGTCCAAATACACCATACAAAGCAAGAATAGAGACAAAACCAAAACTCACAATAAAATTGATGAAGTTTAAACATAAAAAAAAAACCCAAAGCAACAAGCACACAAACAACCTATGCATCCCCTAAAACATAGTTGAAAAAGGATACCGACATATAGAAATCTCAAGACTACAAATGATAAAGGAATTGAATATATAGTGTTATTTTCTTTCCTTTTCTTCATTAAGAAGGTGCTAACTCTTGTTGTAAATTCTAACATATTTCATTCACATTCCCATCTAGATTTATCATAATGAATAGAACAGGATTTTCTCTTAACATTAATTTTTCCATGGTACTAGTATTTTCCCTTGTCATCTTATTCCTTATTACCACCATGATACTATTACCCAACCTCATACATCTTGAAAGAGACTCCCTTCTTGTTTACCTTAATGTAGTGCACTTAAGAACACACCTTGTCCATGTTTTGATGTTTATCTATGACAACTACTTTTTGTAGTGATTAAAAAACCTCCCACATAATTTATCAACAATACATGGTCCATAATTCCATTCCCAAGATAAAGTAATCTATTTCTAAACTTACTTGAATATCCTTAAACACTTTTCCCATGCTCTTTATTCAAATTATGTCATCACATCACTCTATATTCTTCAATGAAATTGCTAAAACAAATTCCTAAATAGTGCTTGAGTTCATCCTCCATGGACACTAGTTGTAACTTTTGAACCTACAAGGAGTGTGCATAACTTTCATACCATGGAAGAGCATTTCCATCAATTTGTATCTTATAAAAGATATTTGCTAGTGGTGAAAACTCATGGAGATCAAATTATAACATAATTTGTGACACCCATTGGTCTAATTTATTAGCCCTAATTTATCCATCACAGGTTTATATATCCTCTACCTTGAATAATCATCCCTTAGAGGTCTCACCTTGCTTCATTTCTTTTTATTACGATTATCCTTATTGGTGCTCTTGTGATGGATCTATTCTTTGTATTAATACCAACATCATGCTTTCTAACTTGTCAAGTTTTTCTTCCACAACATATATCTTACCTAAATCTTCTTATAGCTTATGCAACTTGGATTCTCCATCACATTCTCTTGATAATCTATTTTTTCTTAACCACTCTATTGATTCAATTTTGGGCTCAAATGTTACTAAGTTTCTTCTTCCACTTAATCTAGTAGATGGCATAAACTTGTAATCCCTGCAAAAAATAAACACACAAATGATATAATTACTTTAGTACCACTTGATCTATAAATAATAAGGTTACACATCTCATTTCTATTCTAGCAAATAAATAATTTATGTAAAGAACTCCAAAAAACACCTTAAATTATATTATTAACCACCTATACATGGATTCCACACATACAATGACAAGTGGAAATGAAGAACATACACATATACAAAAATAATAATAGAAACACACACAATTTGAATTTATATAGTTTTCCCTAGAGAAAATCCAATATAGGGTGAAAAATACTAGCTCTAAAGTGAAAT
Source organism: Sequoia sempervirens (assembly GCA_007258455.2). Lineage (NCBI taxonomy): Eukaryota > Viridiplantae > Streptophyta > Pinopsida > Cupressales > Cupressaceae > Sequoia > Sequoia sempervirens. The sequence continues at coordinate 26,181 of VDFB02321248.1, forward strand.
TACCTTTACTATAATGACAAAATGATTGGTATATATGTTTATAGTGCTAATAAAAATTCATGAGCTTATATGGTGAATTTATAGCTCTAATATAGAAAAAAACTACTATCATTGTGAATAGATAATCACTCCACACTTACAATAGTCTAAGAATGGTCTACTATACGAAAATCTATACACAATTGTCTACTAGAAGCTTTACAATTTCTTATATGTGTTTCATATATGTTATTTCCACATGTTGAGAAGATCTCCATGTTTTTCTTGATAGACACTTGCATTTGCTGGTTAAGAGTGCATATTGAGGTTCTTTATTGAGTTATTCACATACTTTGTATGTTTGCTAAGAGCAAAGTGGACTATTCTTCCTATTTATGTATCATAATAGTAGGCTATAGATCACAATAAGAAAGAAGAAATAAACCCTAAGAAAATTTGAAAATAAGATATAACTCAAAAAAATTAGATCTAAACATATCTAATTTAGAAGGTAAATCTATAGAGGGTGTAGAATACATCAAATTCATCAAAAATTTAAGGGTTTTAGTTCCTCACAATAAATAATATAGGTTCATATGAAGCACTCAAACGTAAATAAATATAAAATCATTTTCATATATAAAGAAATGCGAAATTTAGTCAGATTTTGATCATGTTGAAGTGTTATAATAGATATCAAAAAATGATTTCCCGATGCTCTATTTTTTATGGGACTTAGACAAAGATTTGAGATTTTGACATTTGGTTGTATGTTGCTCTAGATCACCTACACAAATGTGAACTTGATCTCTTGCCCATGGATTCAAGTCTATGATGTGTGGATATAATATGATAAAATTCTCACTATTGAATCCTGGTTGCCTAGATTGTTGATGTCTAAATATTTATAAGGACTAATAGTGCTTACAAACACTAGTTTTTTTTTTGAATCTCAAGGTTTATGTTCTCCTAGGTTAGACTCCTAGATAGAACAACTTTATGGTTATAAGTGAAATTTGAAAACAAGCAAGTATGCAACAAACCTAGGATGATGTCACAAGTAGACGCATGCAAAATACATTCTCCTTTAAGTTCTTAAATATAGATGTCCTTCTCACATTGCAAGGAGATTTCCCATATGATTTCAAATGCATAAATGCATGTTGTTAAATACAACTACACTCACAAATCAACATAACATGCACAAGGGAAATAATTGGCAAAGTAGGAGTTTACATTTTGAATTTTAAAAGTTCTTAGGTTAAATCTATGATTGTAAAAGTTACTTGGATCAAGTTTGCACTCATATATTTGATCTACGGTAGGGAATCATAATTTTTTGAATCAATAATAAAACTCTAGAAATTAATGATGATAAGGATCAAAATATAAGTCAAGTTTATACTAGACATGCCACTTGTAAATTAATATTATATTTACAAAAAAATAATCAAAAGAAACCTACAATATTAAAAAAGACATAAATATACAATTTTCACCAAAACTCTTAAAAACCCTATTAATCATTTTTCTTAAATTTATAGTCAATAAACCTTAATTATGAACTTCTAGTATTTTAATTAATTAAAAATATATATAATCACCTCTTCTATTTTTAAAAGCTATTTATGATAAGAATCCAATTTAAAATAATAATAACAAAAATTTCTAAAGTGAGACCCCATTCCTACCTGTTCTCCATGCTTACGTATGCAAATTGATTTAGCCGAATCTTTTAAAAGAACGTGTTTACATTGATTAAATTAAATATGACGTACTTTCTTTGAAGATTTTTTGTGGAGGTGCACGCAACGCGGAAAGAACTTAGGTAAATGGTCATTCATGTGTCGGAAAGGAAGAAAATGAAAGGTGTTTTTATAGTTTATGATGTCATAAGGCAAAATAAAGGTCTTTTTATTATATATAATGTGAGAAAAAAAATTAGGGTTTTTTTTTTTAAATAGTTTATGATGTGTGAAAGAAAAAAAAAGGTTTTTATATAGTTTATGATGTCAAGTGTTACAAGGCGAAAGAAAAAGAAAAGTCTTTTTATAGTTTATGATGTGTAAAAATTGTTTAACAGCTTTTTTTATAAATGTTTTATATGACACTTTGTATCTATCAATAAGTGTAGTCTTTTTCATGCTGAATCACAAAGTGTGATCTAAAACATTGATGCAAAACTACATAAGCACATCAATAAAATATGATTTAATGATCAATTATATGTCTAACTATTTCCTATCTATTTTATGACACCTCAACAAAAATATATTGATGCGACATATTAATAATATGAACTTAAAAATTTAAATTTAAAAATACATTTATCAAATAATTTACTACAAAATTTTGAAAATCATTCAAAAACTTAAAATTCAAATTCTTAAGTCTTCCCCCTATATCTATTGACTTTAATAATTAATTATGTTTGTTACATTCTACCAAATTAAGTCATTTCAATTATTTACACCCAACTACCTAACATGTGAATATGTACTTGTGACAATTCAACAAACTTTGTCATACCAATTATTGATTACATATTGTAGATTTGAATTTGAATTGATTTACTTCATAAATCTGATTCAACATTACAATAACATGGTTTTAACTAAATGTTGGATGAGATACTTGCAATGCTATAATATATAAGTGTTATTATTTGAAGGTTTGATTTTTATAATGTGGGATTTAAATTTACATAAATATAATTATTTTATATAAAATATTTAACGTAAATTAAAGAGAATGTATAATAATAAAAAGGTGTATTTAGATATTAGAGTTGAGATAATAATAGTATTAATTTTTTAAAATGATAAAAGAGGGATTAAAGATTTAGTTTTGGAAGCGGTAATATAGTATTTTGCTAAAGATTGTGTTCAATGATTTTGATTAGTGTTTTGTGATTAGATTTGGGATTGGTGTGTTCTAACAAATTGGCTCTAGTTTAATTCCACACCTACATAAATGATCTCAACAAGGGCATAAATGATCTTTATGCCTATGGTTTCAACCTTTGTGTGAGGAATACAACTCTATCTACGTAAATGACATGTACACTTATGATAAATGGAACTTAATTTCCTTAGTATTTAAACCTACAATGAATAACTAGTAGTGTTGATGGACATTTTTTAGAGCTTTATTTGCAAGGATCTTCTAGTTGATCAAATCTCAATTCAATGGGTTTAATAAAGAATTATATTATGTAAGCTGGTGTTGTAGTGTTATGTTATGATGCTCTCTAAGTGGTGATGCTAGTAGGAAAATAAGAGCAACTAGATGGATAAAATGAGATTAGGGTTTGTCCTTTCATTCAACACCCTAAAACCCAAGTTTGATTGTTTTTTTCTTAATTTGGTAGGTAATAACTAGTAGGAAAGGATTTGGCATGGTCTTATAGAGGAGAGAATTTTCTACCCTCAAGATGATGAGATCTCAAGGAGCAAACCATATCTCCACTACCTCAGTTGACACAACTCAATTGAACCAGAAATGGAGGAGTGTGAATTTTAACAAAGTACATAAATTATCTAGACCTTTCAGACATTAGAAACTAAAAGTGTAGGGTACAAAGGTATTCTGGAAAACCCAACAAGCTCTTTGTCCAAGACAACAATGCGACTGTCGGATGATTGTGCACCGTGCTAGTGTCTCATATGGATAGAAAATAGAGTTGTCACTAGAAAGACATAGAATACCATGCACAGGTTTCTACACGTGAAAGTGAGTGCAGAATATGAATGTACAAAATTAAAGGTACAAAAATAAATATGCTAAATAGAAATGAAAAAAAATGACAAGGAGAGGTTTTAGATGTCATAGAGAACGTTAAAGGCATTCAAGCTTGCTTCAAAATGTTCTTCCACCTACACCTACACACATAAGACCAAAGAGAAATGTTTGGGTAGTTGTTTAGGAGTTTGCTTTAGTCAAAGCCCCTTATTGGTGATTCCACCTCCACGAACAACCTTAGACAAGATAATAATAATATTAGACATGAAAAGATAAGAAAACCATATGATAATCAAATACATAGATTAAATGCTCAAGAATGGTTCTTGAAGATTCACCCCATTCAAGCACCAAAAGTGAGGCTTGTTGATGCAACAAAGGAGCAACAAGAACCTCCAAGATGACAATGGTTTTCTTGCAAGATGAACTCGTGTTGCAATAATGGAGTTTCCTATGAAATTCGTGGGAAAGCTCTTTGCAAGACGTGTGTGTAGATAGATGGAGAAAACTATGAAGTGTTGTGAAATGGAGAACAAATATTTGTGTGTGTGTCCAAGAGAGACATAGTGCAAGAATGAAGAATGGATGCAACAAGAATGAAGATTGAATTCCACTCTTTTCAAAAGAGACCTAGAAATTTTGGTTCAAACAACCATCCTGAGTGATTCTTGATGTGGTTTTAGGATGGATGAGGAAATACACTGCCAAAACACAATAGGTGTAACATCTCAATGGCCACCTTAGTCATAGATTTTCTTAAGACACTAGCATGGCTCGTGAACGTCTTCATGGTGTGCATTGGTCAGTGGGAAAATCAGACTTAACAGTCAAGGAATAGGGCATGTCAGATGGTGAGAAATGGTTTTTATTTGAGGTAGAGCATACTTATCTTATTTTATCTAAAGAGGAAGGTGTGTGTAGTGTGAAATTGCATAGGATGCAATTTATGATATTGCAGGTCCCAAAATTAAATTTGAATTTAAAATTTTGTAGGTCAATTCTACAATATGAAACTAAAAACTAAACCAACTCCACTTCTAGACCTATGGATTTGACCTGAGTAGAAGAATTGGATAAATATTGAGTCTAGAATCTTGGAATGTGTGAAGTTAGGTTTAGGTTAGTTTGGTTAATTTCCAATAATTGCACATAAATATGTCATGTGTACACTTCATTACATGTTTAGGAAAAATAGATCAAGATGAGTCTAAAATAGGGGGAAAGTTTCAAGTGTGCACTTTCCATTCTTACATTTCCCTCCACTTTGACCAACATGTCAAATACTATGAAGATAAATGTTAAATTAAGCAAGTAGTAAATTTCCTAAGAAAGATATAGATATGGATTACTATTCCCACACTCCTTGTAATGAGTGTTCCATGTTACATCCTGCAAACTCAATTTTTTATGAGCAATATCTAATAAAAAAATGAACTAGTCATTGAGACAATTGCTTAATGATGCCAATAAACAAAAGGTAAATGCAAAAAGATTCTAACAGGGGTTGAGAAGGAGATAATGAGAAGATATTGATATTTATTTAAAATGGTGAAAGACTATAAAAAATAACTTATATTCATTGGGAATAATGTTTTGATTATATGGGAAAAATAGGTTTTGAAGGGACCTAAAACCCTTTACATCACACTACATAAAAATGTTTCCATGAAAGAGAATACACAATAAAGCATAAGTAGTAGCCAACAACCAAAAAACATCAACCAAACAGCAGGAAAGCATAAACAGAGAAAAAAACACATAGACACATAAATCAATTAATATTCTTTAGTGTATTGGCCACCTCAATCTCCTGATTATAGTGCAGATTAACCATATCTATCAACTCTTGTTTTTCTTCTTCAAATGTCTTCCTTAGGCTCCCCCTCATTCTAGTGCTTGGGCCTTTAGCCTCCTCTTTGGAATTCTTCTCCCCCTTCCCTTTGGGATTTTGATCCTTCTCAAGCATGTCTACAAAGTACATTTGATCCTCACGAAACTGACTAATTTTTCCAAAGAGAACCTTGAGAGAGTTCGCACTATTCTTGAAAAACCTATGAAAAATTGGGCTTTCACCTTGGTGTCCTCATTCGTTTCCTTGATCTTTTCCTCCATTACACCAAGGTGGCTTTCACATTGGGCTTTGAAATAAGAAAATGAACATTCCAAATCCACCAACCTCTCAATGATTAGGTCAGATGAATACCCCTTCAGTTGGTTACACATGTTCTCCTTCAAGCCCCTAATTTTAATGTTAACCTTGTTGAATTCCTACAACACCCATTTAGCAAGTTTAAAGGTGCAAGTGGCACTAGACCTAGCGATGTCCAACAACTCATACATGGTAGTTTTATCATCATCAAGATAAGAAAAATCCTCAAACATAGGATTAATATTTAAAGGCTTTAGTTTTCCAAGGTTCGGGTTCTCACCCACATCCTCCCACACATCCCTTTCACCCAAAGCATTCTAACTGCCCAAATCCCCATCAATTTCCACATGTAGAGGAGTCTTCCAAGCAGGGGAATCCTCAACATCAACAACATTATCAGCAATGACCTTTACCTATTATGGAACCACATTCTTACCCTTCCCACCACCTTTAGATCTTGACCTGTGTAATTTAGCAATTCTTTTGGAGGCACTCCAAGGAAGCCCTTCCTCCACATTGTCCCACAAATGAATGGGCTACTCCTCCTCATCCTTTCCAAAATCAACAAAACCCTAGCCATGAAGTTCAACTTTCTTCTTGGTCAGGCGATGGTGAGACCCACTCAAACTTTGCTTAGTATCGTCCCCACCAGATAAGGACCCATGAGAATTCGTCCTCTGCATAACAAGCTTCTTGGCAGGTCCCTTCTTCAAATTCCCCTTTTTCCTTTTCCTATAAGGGGAATCCATGGGGGAAGAGGATAGCCTCATAGTATTATCCTCCTCCACCTTCCACTCTTCATCACCATCAACACTCATCTCTAAACCAAAAGAAAAAGAATCTTCACTAGTGGTCTTGTCTTTACCTATAACTGACTTAGTCGGGGTATGAGCTCTAACATACTCCATGATGAGAAAAATGAGCCCTTCATGAAAAATAGGGGACATACGATTCTTGAGGTGGGAATAAACTGAAACCTCTAGAGAGTAAAGAAGAAAAAATGGAAAGGAAACATGCAAATGATGTCTGAAGTGGTTTAGCAGAGTAAAATCATGCCCTAGAATAACAATAAACCAACCATCAAGAGTAACATACCACATTATAACTTCTCCCACATCAACCTAGATTCGCTTAAAGGGAACACCATTCATAACCCCACAAGGGAAGCTTCACCAGTTTATCTTTCTCCTTGCCCTTAAAAAATTCGTCCATAGCATATTCATTACTCTTCCTCTCTTTATAGAATTCACGCCCATCCATCAATAATCTAGTAATGAATGCAATAGATTCTTCGTTTATGATAAAATCCATACCATTCACTTTCAAACACCTGTTATTCCAGCAATGAACAAAATTCACAAAGGCTTTAAGGTTATGAACATGAAGCCTTTCTAAATAGGGCGTGACATGCCCATGTCTCAGAATCCGCCAAATTATGTGCTTGTTCTTCCATTTATCATAGGAGAGGGGCTCAATCATAATCCTGTCTCCATCCATTTCAATTTCCAACATTAACAAATACCAAAGCCAAACCACACTTGCAAGAAAATAATTGAGCATAAGAATGGGAAAAACATAACCCATAAAATGTGTGATAACCAATGGGGAGATAATTACTCGATCACCCCAAATTACAATCCAAAAGCTAGCTATAACCTCACAATAAATTCTTATCCCTCTCCAGAAGGGAAGAGTATTCCTCCCATGCCTTGAAATTATTAAGACTGATAGCCTTGTTAGCAAAAAAATTAGCAAGGGAATTACCTTCCCTATAGGTATGAGTGATGCAAGTCTTGTCAAAAGATCTCAACATCATGATAGAATAAAAAATAAGTTGCTTGATCATCTAGCTCAAAATCTAATTTCCAAGAAAGCAATTGAAAAAATTAAGGGAGTCACCCTCAACCCATAATATAGAAACACCCCTATCCATCATAGTTTTGATGCTAATATAAGTAGCTTTGGCCTCAACATGGTGATTATTCTGGTTTCCCAATGGGAGTGCCACCGCACCTAAGAACCTACCATCTTCATTCCTCAACATCCCCCATAGCCTATAGGCCTAGGATTTCCCTTGGACTCCCTATCAAAATTAACTTTGACCCACCCTGGGGATGGGCACTTCCACTTGGTATTTTCTCTAGCATTGTTACTATATTTAACTAATCCAGAAAAAAGAGTGATGAGCTTAAAATTAGTAACAATCAAAAGATCATAGCCAACCAGAGAGGAGGACTGAGTGCCCCTAGGAGAGTCCAAAAATTGAAGAGAAAAGTTCTCAGCAATGGCCCTCCTAATTTTGAGAAAGAAAATATCCTCTTTTAATTTAGTGTTCCGAAAAATTTGTTATTTCTTTCTTTCCATAAGCCCCAAGCAATGTGAGGGGTCATAAGGTTTTCAAGCATTCGAAGAGAGGGATTAGATGAAGGAAAATTCCATTGATTAGCAAAACTATTAAAGAATCAGGAAATACCCAATCAAGGTTCCAAAGTGAAAGGAACTTTCTCCAAATAAGGGAGGAAAAATTACACCTGAGAAGGAGATGAGAAGCACTTTATGTATCACACTCACAAAGCACACATCTATTAGGAATAGAAAATACACTTCTACAAAGGTTATCTAGAGTCAGAATCCTACTTTGCATCAAAATCCAGTAAAATGTATTCACCTTAGGGATAAGCAGCTTGTTCCAAAGCTTCCCCAAAAAGGGTAGGGGTCAGGCTTTACCAAAGAATTGATAAAATTTAAAGAAATAGAAAAGAAACCATTGGCCCGAGGGGTCCAAATTACACGATTAGATTTCAAGAATTGAGGAACATGAATATGAGCAAGGAAATTTTGAAGAATAGTCAATGAAGGGTCCCAACTCTGTAGATCCTTCCAAGAACCATTATGAATATAATCTGCCACCATATTACCAAAAATACACTTACAAAAGACAACCAAAGCAGGGTTCCAAGGTAGATTCATGACCACCATCACACCACACATCCTCCCAAAACAAAATCTTGGTACCATCACCCAACAACCACTTAACGCCCTTCAAAATGAGATCCTTGTAGGGAACAATATTCTTCTAGAAGTAGGAGCCCATAGGAATGGAGTCAAATTGAAGAAAGTCCCAAACTCTCCCCACCCTAGAAAGATATTTTTTCCTAACCAAAGAAGACCAACCTACATCACCATTGGGAAGCCTCTAGATGTTCTTCGAGAGGGCCTTGTTAAAAGTTATGGCGTTTCTCAAACAAATCGCGCCCCACTTCTTCGGCTTACAAACATGGTCCCATGCAATAAGAGGAATTTTAGATTTGTCTTCCACCCTCGACCACAAAAAATGTCTCATTATTTGCTCCATCTTCTCCTCAAATTTCATTGGAATCCTGAATAAGCTCAAGGCATAGAGAGGGAGATTTTGCAAAGTGGAAGAGATGAGTTGCACCTTACCAACCTGGCTGAGAAGAGCATCCTTCCACTGACTGGCTTTCTATTGAACTTATCCAAGATACCAAACCAGAAAGAGTTTGGAATCTTGGACACACACAGAGGAAGGCCCAAGTAGATAGAAGGAAAGACCCCACAATTACAAGATAAAATCATTTCCAATTTAATTTGAAGGTACTCTAAAGTATTGAGGAAGAAAAGTTGACTCTTAGGGAAGTTAACACATTGACCAAAAGCTTTCTCATAGTCATCAATCACCAACTTGATAGCCTTAATTTCACAAACCCATGATTCCCCATGATGATAGTATCATCAACAAAATTTTGATGCATGATAGGTGCACACTAGGGTGAGGGAATCAAGCCCCTCAAAGAACCAAACAAATTTTCCTTCTAAATATTTTGTCTTAACACCTCAACCATCAGGATGAAGAGAAGTAGAAAAATGGGATCCCCCTACCTGATACCACATGAACTACGAAAGAAGGGAGAGGGGGAGCCATTGACAAGCACAACAAAGGAGGGAGTCGAAATGAGTTGCTCCATAATCTACAAAAAAATTTGACAAAAGTCAAAATGAGCCAGAACCAGCAATAGGAACTTCCAATTTACCCAATCATAGGCCTTGAGAAGATCTAGTTTAAGAAATAACCACAAATTCTTGTTAGAAGAAAGACAATGGGCCACTTCATGAATAGTAATAATGGAATCCAAAATTTGGCGTCCCTGCAAAAAACCACTTTGATGCTTGGATATGAGACCAAGGAGATTTTGAACAATTTCCAATTGGCATAATTTTCATTTACTTCAACCACTACCCTTTTGGGGTTCCATAATGCTAAGAGGCCTCTTGATGCCCCCTATGCTGGTGAGTGAGAAAATTACTTGACCACCCAATGTTTGAAGATAGTTGAACTTGAAGACTCTGATAATTTTGTTTCTTGACAAAAGACTATATCAGCCCCAAAAGCATCCACCTGACACTTCAATTGGACTCTTTTGCTAGGGGCATTAATACCCCTAATATTCCTGTTGCCCGATTTTCACCTACGGGCTCAATCAGGCAGGGCAATCTGTGTTTCAGGTGTTCATAAGGGCCAAATGGAGACATTGTTGTGCACAATTAAATCATACCCCTGATGCATTTCTAAAGGAGCTAAGTTGAAAAGTATGCTTCAGTCAAGTTCGGCATAAAGTTCATCTAAGAAGAAAGTTGGCAAGACCTTCCAGTTGTCTTGTCGACTAGCAGGAGTTCTTTTCATTTTTAAAATGTCCCGGTCAGATAGAAATTTTAATCGCTATGAGGTTTTGTATCTCCCTCTGCATGGGAGGTATCTTGTCGACAAGTGTTGGTCTCCCTGAAGGAAGGTCTGAGCTCGCCAAGAGAAGATGGCTTTGACATGAAGTCTCAGCAACTGTTGAGAGTCTCGACTAAGCAGCTATCGTCGGGGTGAGGTCTTGCCGACCCGGTAAGGTCTCGCTGAAGTGGGATGCCTTTGATGTATATGGGGGCTTCGTTGTAAGGTCTCACCAATGGGGTGAGGTCTCGTCGAAGTAAAGCGGCATCGGCGAAGGAAAGGAGGTGCTATCGACAAGATGTTTCACCGATGGTTGTTAGTCATGCCGACATGTTTTGTGCCTTCGGTGTAATGTAAAGAGATCGACATGATGTCTCGGTGAACGAAGATGATCCTACTGACAGGGGGTGCCTTCGGTATAATATTTTGAGGTCAGGGAGAAGTCTCCCTAACTCGATATTCTCCCCGACCATTGTGAACAGGAAGGTAGACTCCCACCAAAACAAGATGGCTTCAGCAAGATGTCTCACCGACCCAGTAGGGTTTTACTGAAATGAAGTGAACTCGGGGAAAGGAAAGGAGCTCGCTACAAGGTCTTTCCGACCATCGTATGTCTTGCCGAATGATGTTGCAAGGTCTAATCACATCAGGGAGACACAATTAGTGTCTAATCGCATCAGGGAGACACAATTAGTGTCTAATCGCATCAAGGAGACACGATTAGTGTCTCACCGACATGCGATCTCATCTGAACAACCTTTGAACATCTGGCGATTCCATGTACCATCTGTTTGACCAATCAAAGGAAGCTACAGGAGAGCCGTGGAAGTTTGACCCCTGTCAGGAAGATCAACAGAACATAATCAATGTGGATCCGCTCTGAGAATAAAGCGATGAATCGGTTCAATATCCAAGAGGTGTCATTGGTAAACAAAAGGGCGGAGACCGCAGGGACAATGGGGATGTCAACTGAAGAGGGGGATCGACATTAATGATAATGATTTAGAGCATTCAAAGAGGCCCTTTAAGGAAGTTTGAATATAGACATGGAGGCCAAAAGTAAATGCAAGTATTACATAAGATTTAAAGGCTTCTCCTGAGGGCGATCCTTCACACCGACATGGACAGTGGGGATACACTTGAATACAACATTAACTTCATTTGAAAAGATCTAAGGGAAAAAAAAAAATTCGAAGGCTAATATTTTTGTAAGCCCTAGGGGCCGACATCTTTTTGTATATAAGGATTTTTTGCCTCTTTGTAAAGGAGTTCGATGCATTCTCAAGAGTTAGTGATTTTTAACAATCCTTTCTCAGCTGATGTATGCTTTGTAACTCATTTTGATTCTGGAATATAAAACATAGAGTTTACTTTGGAAGCGAGTGTTAGTGTTCAGACTACTCTCATTTCTATAGTTTTTAGATTATGCAAGTTTTCAACTGTGCTTTTCTAAGTCTCCATTCATACCTTAAAGCTGTGAAATTTATCTTTCCTCCTTAAAATATGTATGTAGATTAAGCCTTTTAAGAATGATGCATAAGTTCAAAAGGGTTATGTTGAGTAAATGAAATAGCTACAATTAGTTTTCCAGTGTATGTTCATCTTGTTTTCATTTCATGATTTCTTATCAGTTCGGTGTATCACCATAGTATTTAGTTTTATTTTTATGCACTCCTTTTCCATTTTCCTTCACAAAAAATCAATAGTCTAGGTGATACCAAAGGAAGCCAGCCTTCTCTGGAGGTTGACCTCTGCCTACAAGTGACCCATAGCTTTAGAGGTCTTCCTATATTACACTGAGGTGTTGAGCATCAAGTTCAACAAGGGTGCAATTTCAAGCGATAACAGTTTTTGGCATGCCCGGTGGGACTAGTTCCACATTGTGTTGTTGGTTTTGTATGCAACCAACAAGTTAACACTTCACAGAGGTCAATTTTGCATACTTGGCGAATCCATAAAGAGGAAGAACTTCAGAATCAATGCTTTTATAGTTTATGAGAAGAGTTCAAACAAGGAACAACTTAGGTCCTTTTGAATATTTGTAGTTGTCACCCCCCAGAAGACAAGGAAGGGTAACAGAGATGTCAGGGACAACATTTATCTATTCTAGAAGAACCAAATCTACTCCTCCATCTGCGAGATTCCAGACCATTGTCTCGGCTTTTGTTTCACTAGGAGTGCAAGCAAATCCATCTCTAATGGCTGCTCCCAGAAATTAGCCCTTTGTGCCATTTAATGGAGGTAGTCCATTAAATTTGACACAACACAATGATATTCCAATGGCAGCTTTGAAAAGGTTGCCAACTTTCACTAGAGAAGACCAGACTACCCCGATTGAGCATATACGAGATGTTGCTTCCTTATGTGGGGTTCACCATATCACACAAGAAGATGTAGCTATAAGACTTCTTGCAGCATCTTTCAAAGGAAGAGCATTACAATGGTTCAGGAGCCTTGGAGTAGGTTCAATTGCCACTTGGGATGAACTAGGTGACAAATTACACAGGCAGTTTCAGGACAGGTCTGACAGTCTGTCTTTGTTGGAGCAATTAACTACACTTAAGTATTTTTCATGGTTCCAAAAGCAAGAATGGAGCAGGTGGAGGTGCAATGTTGGTTTCTTCACAGGGTGATAAGTATTTTTCAGCCTTTCATTTTTCTTTTGCATGTTCTAACAACAGTGCTGAGTATGAAGGGCTTATCCAAGGCCTTGAATGGGCAAGGAAAAGAGGAATCAACTGTTTGAAGGTCTATGGAGATAGTGAGCTAATAGTTAATCAAGTTAGGGGGTTGAATGTTTCCAAAAATGATGCTTTGAAGTCTTACAGAAATAGAGTATGGAACATAATTGAATAATTTAATGCCTTCAATCTGATTTCTATTCCACGAAATCAGAATAAACATGCTGACAAACTTGCAGCAATTGGAGCACAGTTTGACATTCCAGGCGATATTAAAAAGGACAAAATATAGCAGTATGTAAAGGTAGTTATCAGGCTGTCAATTCCTGACAACAACATTAACTGGCAGGTATTTGAAATGATGAACAAATTTTAGCCTTCCTGCTCCAAGAAGACCAATTTTCTATGGTAAACCATGAAAAGATTAAACAACAGTATGATGATCAAGTGATACAGCTGAAGACCAATAAACTTCCCAAAGGGTTGGTTACCTTGGAATCCATATTCAATTCTGATGATCAGCTTAAGAAGAACAAGGTCGGCATTCAAGTAAAAAAGGATCATTATGAAGAAGTGGAAATCTTTAAAGGTAAGCTTCTCAAATTAGGCAAAATCTGTTCAGCTGAAGACAAGAAAGCTTTCATTATTTTATGCCAAGAGTATCATGATGTTTTTTCTCGGCAATATTTTGATTTAAGAGGGTTTGATCCTCATATTGCACAACATACAATTGAGTTAGAACCTGATGCCAAGCCTGTTAGACAAAAACAGAGACCATTGAACCCCAAGCTCGAACCTTTAATGATCAAAGAGTTGACCAAGTTAGTTGAGGGGGGTATTGTGTTTCCAATTAAACACACATCCTGGGTTTCTAACCTTGTTCCGGTTAGAAAAAAGAATAGTGAGATAAGATTATGTGTAGATTTTAGAGATCTTATTAGAGCGTCTCTGAAGGATCATTACCCCTTACCGTCTATGGAACAAATTCTTCAAGCTGTCGCTGGATCAGAAAGATTTTCTCTTCTAGATGGATATTCTGGTTATAACCAGATTCTGGTCAAAGAGGAGGATTAGTATAAAATAGTATTTACAACAAAATGGGGCACTATGGCCTACAAGAGAATGCCTTTTGGTTTATCTAATGTCGGTGCCACCTTTCAGCATGCCATGGATATGGCATTTCAGAATTTAATTCAGAAATGTCTGCTAGCTTATTTAAATGACATAACTATATATTCAAAGAATACAGATGAACATTTGTCACATCTCAAACAATTTTTTGAAAAATGCAGGGAATATGGAATATCTCTCAATCCAAAAAAGAGTATTTTTGCAGTTCATAAAGTTAAACTGTTAGGCCATATAGTATTAAAAGATGGAGTTACCATTGATCCTGAAAGAGTTAAAGCTATACTTGAACTGCCATTACCTAATCACAAGAAAGGATTGCAAAGCTTTTTAGGGAGAATTAACTTTTTAAGAAGATTCATTCCTGATGTTGCAAATTTATTGCAACCTTTGACTGCTATGCTTAAAAAGAATGCAGTTTTCAGTTGGACTAGAGAAGCAAAACGTAGTTTTGATGAAATCAAGGAAGCTTTAGCATCAGCTCCAACATTGGTAAATCCAAATTTCTCTAGACTTATTATATGCTTTTGGCAGCATTAGTTCACTTTCTGCTATGCTAGTTCAGAAAAATAGTGATAATTTAGAGCAACCAATAGCTTTCTTTAGTCGGGGACTTGCTGATTATGAACAAAAATATACATTTGTTGAGAAGCACATTCTTGCTGTGATCAAAAGCCTAAAAAATTTTAAACCTTTGGTTTCAAATATCAAAATTCATGTTCTGATTGCACACCCAAGTGTGAAAGAATTTTTGTTAAACAAAGATCTAAATGATAAAAGAGCAGGGTGGGTCACTAAGGTTATGGAATATGATGTGGACATCAAGATTACCAAATTGGTTAGAGGTAAAGGTCTTTGTGAATATCTTGCTACAAGGTCAAGCAGTGGAAATGACTTAGAAAAGGATATTGTTTTTGTTAATACAAATGAACCTAAGAATGCTTGGGATGATGTGCCTCTGATAACAACAAATTGGATTCAAGACGTCACCCATTTTTTGCAAACTGGTGAGTGTCCACTAGGTTTAGACAGAGCTAAAAAAAGATACTTCAGACTGCAATCTATACCATATGTGCTAGTAGATAATGTTCTTTTCAAAAAAGATCTAAATGGTGTTCTCTTAAGATGTATTCACAGTGATCAAGTTGAGAAGATACTTTGTGAATTTCATGATGGAGCTTCAGGAGGTCATTTTGCTCCAAGAACTACTCCTTGGAAAATCATGAGAGCTGGTTACTACTAGCCCAACTTGTTTAAAGATGCATATGCATGGTCAAGGAAGTGTATCAAATGTGCTTTGTTTGCAAGAAAAGAAAAGTTGTCTGCTATGCCTCTACATCCAATTTAGTTGGAGCAACCCTTTATGAGATGGGGCATTGACTTTATTGGACCAATTAATCCTCCATCTAGTACTGGTCATAAGTGGGTGCTTACTACTACAGACTATTTCATATGGTGGACAGAAGCGGTAGCTCTAAAAGAAGCAAGATAATCCTTAGTCTTGAGCTTTTACGAGGATATAGTCACCAGATTTGGAGTTCCTGACTCTATCATAACTAATAATACTCTTGCATTTGTGGGTTTAAGAGTAACTGATTGGGCTGTTAAACATGGCATTCATTTGAATACATCCTCAAATTATTACCCTCAGGGTAATGGTTTAGTTGAAAGCACAAATAAGAATCTCATCAAGATTATTAAAAGAACAATGGAGGATAATCAAAGGACCTGGCACATTAATTTAAAGTATGCACTTTGGGTAGACAGAGTGACTCCTAAGAGGTCCATTAGTAATTCACCATACATGTTAGTTTATGGAAAAGAGGCTAGATTGCCTCTATCTATGGAGCTTCCAGCTCTTGACATTGTACATCTGTTGGAGATGTTTGAGGAGCAAGACCCAATGTCTGTGAGATATGCAAAGCTCATGGAGCTCGAAGAATCAAGAGACAAAGCAATGAAATTTTTGGAGTATCATCAACTCCAAACAAAAGAGAACATTTGACAAGAAAGCTACAGCCAAAATTTTTAAGGAAGGTGATATTGTTCTCAAATGGGATGTCTTAAAAAGCAAGCCCGACCAGCACACCAAGTTCGACAACATGTGGATGGGTCCATTTATTATCAAGGATTGCAAAGAACACAATGCTTACCAACTAGCCACAACTAAAGGTGAAGTGCTTCCTATCCTGGTCAATGGGATACACCTCAAGCCTTGCTTTGAAGCTTGATGAGTTCCTCTATTGTACATAGTAGAATAGGTTTTATGCTTTCAATAAGTGCTTCTGCACTTTAGTTTGATTGTCGTTTTCTTTTCCTAAGTGTTGTTCCAACACAGTAAATAGTTTCTTTTAGTTTCTCATGTTTCGTCAGTTCTAGTGTCCTAATCTGCTTCATGAGTCTCAAGTGAATTACAGCCATGTGCGAGCTGCTCTTGGTCTGTTCTGAGGGTTTTTCTAAGTGACTCCATGCCCAATGGACAAGTTCTAGCTATTGGTTTCCATGTTTAGTAGGCAAACGTCCAGCAAAGGTCGCCAGAAATGTTGCCCAATTTCCACCTACGGGCTCAATCAGGTAGGGCAATCTATGTTTCAAGTGTTCATAAGGGCCAAATGGAGACATTGTTGTGCATGATTAAATCATACCCCTGATGCATTTATAAAGGAGCTCAATTGAAAAGTATGCTTCAGTCAAGTTCGGCATAAAGTTCATCTAAGGAGAAAGTCGGCAAGACCTTCCAGTTGTCTTGCTGACTAGCAAGAGTTCTTTTCATTTTTGAAATGTCACGATTGACTAGACATTTTAATCATTGTGAGGTTTTGTATCTCCCTTCGCATGGGAGGTATCTCATCGACAAGTGGTGGTCTCCCCAAAGGAAGGTCTGATCTCGCTAAGAGAAGATGGCTTCAACATGAAATATCGGCGACTGTTGAGGGTCTCGACGAAGTAGTTGTTGTCGAGGTGAGGTCTTGCCAACCCGGTAAGGTCTCGCCGAAGTGGGATGCCTTCGGTGTATATGGGGGCTTCGCTATAAGGTCTCATCGATAGGGTGAGGTCTCGCTGAAGTGAAGCGACATCGGCGAAGGAAAGGAGGTGCTATCGGCAAGATGTTTCGCCAATGGTTCTTAGTCATGCCGACATGTTTTGTGCCTTCGGTGTAACGTAAAGAGATCGACATGATGTCTCAGCGAACGAAGATGGTCCTGCCGACAGGGGGTGCCTCCGGTATAATATTTTGAGGTCAGGGAGAAGTCTCCCTGACCTGATAGTCTCGCCAACCATTGTGAACAGGAAGGTAGGCTCCCGCCAAAACAAGATGGCTTCAGCAAGATGTCTCGCCAACCCGATAGGGTCTTACCAAAATGAAGTGAACTCAGGGAAAGGAAAGGAGCTTGCTACGAGGTTTTGTCGACCATCGTATGTCTTGCCAAATGCTGTTGCAAGGTATAATCGCATCGGAGAGACACAATTAGTGTCTCACCGACATGCGATCTTGTCTGAACAACCTTTGACTATCTAGCGATTCCATGTAGCATCTATTCGACCAATCAGAGGAAGCTACAAGAGAGTCATGATAGTTTGACCCTTGTCAGGAAGATCAGTGGAACATAATCAACGTGGATCCACTCTAAGAATAAAGCAATGAATCAGTTCGATATCCAGGAGGTGTCATTGGTAAATAGAAAGGCGGAGACCGCAAGGACAACAGGTATGTCAACTAAAGAGGGGGATCGACATTAATGATAATGCTTTAGAGCATTCAAAGCGGCCCTTTAAGGAAGTTCAAAAATAGACACGGAGGCCAGAAGTAAATGCAAGTATTACATAAGATCTGAAGGCTTCTCCTGAGGGCAATCCTTCACACCGACATGGACAGCGGGGATACACTTGAATGCAACATTATCTTCATTTGAAAAGATCTAAGGGAAGATTTTTTTTCGAAGGCTGGTATTTTTGTAAGCCCTAGGGGCTGACATCTTTTTGTATATAAGGCATTTTTGCCTCTTTGTAAAGGAGTTCGATGCATTCTCAAGAGTTAGTGATTTTTAACAATCCTTTCTCAGCTGATGTATGCTTTGTAACTCATTTCGATTCTAGAATATAAAACACAGAGTTTACCTTGGAAGCCAGTGTTAGTGTTCAGACTACTCTCATTTCTGTATTTTTTAGATTATGCAAGTTTTCAACTGTGCTTTTCTAAGTCTGCATTCATACCTTAAAGCTGTGAAATTTATCTTTCCTCCTTAAAATATGTATGTAGATTAAGCCTTTTAAGAATGATGCATAAGTTCAAAAGGGTTATGTTGAGTAAATGAAATAGCTACCATTAGTTTTCCAGTGTATGTTCATCTTGTTTTCATTTCATGATTTCTTATCAGTTCAGTGTATCACCATAGTATTTAGTTTTATTTTTATGCACTCCTTTTCCCTTTTCCTTTACAAAAAATCAGTAGTCTAGGTGATACCAAAGGAAGTCGGCCTTCTCCGAAGGTTGACCTCTATCTACAAGTGACCCACAGTTTTAGAGGTCTTCCCATGTTACACTGAGGTGTTGAGCATCAGGTTCAACAAGGGTGCAATTTCAGGTGATAACAATTCCATGATAAAATTTTCATTGGGATCAAGGAGAAAATCATGCTCTCCTTGGTCTAACATATCTTTCTAAAGTCCCATTTAGAATTCCATCCAGTGTAAGTTGAATACTTGCTACAATTTTAGCTTGGACTTTAGCTGAATGGGGTTTCCTCCCTCTTTTTAAAGGTGTTCTCTTGGGTGGTGGTGATGCAACAATTGTTTGTGAAATAGATAGAGTCTGTGAGAAATCATATTCAACTTTAGGTTCTTCTCTATCCACTTCATCATATATTTCCTTTATCAATTGTGATCCCACACTTTTATATATCTAGTCTACCATTTCTTCCAAATTTTTATTTGTTGGATTATTAAAGGTGGGGATATAGAGTTTCAACTTGTTCAAACCTTTATTATTTATTTTTCCATTTGATCATTATTGATGAGGACATGCAATGAGTTCATTTTATATTAAAATTTTGGGGATGTTATATTACTAAGAGATTATATATAGCTCACAATTCAATAAAATTGAGCTTAACCCACGACTATTTTATGAACCTAATATCAATTCATTTGTTGGAAATAGTTAAATGATTATGAAAATGATTTAAATTTGCAACATTATGAAGGTTTTATTTTCATGTGAGGTCATTTTTGGGTATTCAAACCACTTGTATTCAAGTGTTTATCTTAGCAATTGTGAAACTTTTAAATAAAATTCTATTAGAGGAGTATGCATTAGCATTTCTCAATTGAAATCGTGGCCTATATTCATTCCAATGATAATCTAGAAGTTTTATTTAATTTAACACACACATATATATATAAGTTAAGTATATTATGGAATTTTTTTCTTAAACTATTATATTTTAAATATGAGAATTATTCTCTTCTTTTATTAAGGACTGATAACTAAGATTATATATAAATTACTATGTTTGTACAAGTAAATATGTAGGTTTTTCATGTCAAAGTTAGGGGGGTGGTGAGTAAGGCTGAGGAATTCTCTGTCCAAAACCGGATAGATGAATTGTTTGATTCCTTAAACACTGTGGCAGACACTATGGCAGAGGAAACCCTTAAGATGAAATAGAATCTGGAAGGTAGAATCCTCACCCTTGAGGATCAAATGGAGAAAATTTGGGCTACTGTGATGAGGGGTGGGGAGGTGTCAAAATCTATTGGTAAATTTTATCTTGTTGGTGTGATTCGTCTTATGGTTAGTGCCAAGAAGCATAAAGAAATTGTTCATGCTGAAGAGATTGGTGATGCTGGTAAGTTGAGGGAGGAGGAGGGTGTTGCTGAGAAGGGTGGGGAGAAGGGTATTGTTTTGATTACTAAGGTGAATACGGATGGACCTGGTGCTAGGACTAGAAACAAGACTAAAGCTTAGGTTGGGGCTTTTGGTAAAGAAATGTCTGATGTTATGGAAGATGCTCAGAAGGTTGCAGCAAGCGACGTGGAAGCGGAAAATATTTTGAAAAACATGTAGTGATGATGCTTGGGGTTGTCCTTTTTGGCTGAATTTTTGTTGTTGGGTCGCTGTTGTTGGGTTGATTTATGCTTAGTGTTGTTATCTTAAATTTCAACTGCTTTCTTTTGTAAAGGGTTTTGGGCCCCTTCAAAACCCATATTTTACCTCTAATCAAAAACAAATATGTAGGTTTTTCAATTGATGATTTTACATATAGATTAATATGCATATATAACAAAATAATCTCTTTAAAATTTTTTTATTGTAGTTATAAACTCAAAGATAAGAGGTATAAGTGAGTAACAATAGCATACAATATTATCTTTTTTCAAATTTAACAAATTTGAAATGTAATAATTATGTACATCATTTATGTGACTCTATTCTTAAGAAATTTAAATTGAGATGATGTATTTGGATACACTAGATATGCAACCCCTTTTAACTCATTGAAATCTATTTATGACCAACAAGGAATTTGAATCATCAACTAAATCATGCATATACTGGTATTTCACAATAAGAATATAATCCCAAATTACCTCTAATTTAGATATGATTTAGCACCGATCAAACACAACATGCCTCACACTCAAGTCAAGTACAATCATATATTACCATTGAAAGGCCTACTATGACATATTTGAAGTAACCACCATTGGGGAATAACTCAAACCTGCCTAACCAAGTGTTAAATAACCCTATACCTATATCTGCTCAACACACATGTCAAGCATACCTGCTCAATATAATATTCAAAGCATAGCATAATCACCCAATATGGTAAAACAACATATCAATTGTAAATGAGTACATCCACATGTCATAGAATCATGAAAAAATTATTCACAATAGGAATAAAAATACACATATCCATGAAATCAAGTATTACAATACACCAAGAATATATAAACATCACACATGTATCTCCAAAATATCAAACACCAACAACCAACATGTTGAGGGACCACATCTCAAAACATGTGGGTAGTCCAAATACACCATACAAAGAAAGAATAGAGACAAAACCAAAACTCACAATAAAATTGATGAAGTTTAAATATCAAAAAATACCCAAAGCAACAAGCACACGAACAACCTATGCATCCCCTAAAACATAGTTGAAAAATGATACTGACATATAGAAATCTCAAGGCTACAAATGATAAAGGAATTAAATATATAGTGTTATTTTCTTTCCTTTTCTTCATTAAGAAGGTGCTAACTTTTGTTGTAAACTCTAACATATTTCATCCACATTCCCATCTAGATTTATCATAATGAATAGAACAGGATTTTCTCTTAACATTAATTTTTCCATGGTACTAGTATTTTCCCTTGTCATCTTATTCCTTATTACCACCATGATACTATTACCCAACCTCATACATCTTGAAAGAGACTCCCTTCTTGTCTACCTTAATGTAGTGCACTTAAGAACACACCTTGTCCATGTTTTGATGTTTATCCATGACAACTACTTTTTGTAGTGATTAAAAAAACCTCCCACATAATTTATCAACAATACATGGTCCATAATTCCATTCACAAGATAAAATAATCTCTTTCTAAACTTACTTGAATATCCATAAACACTTTTCCCATGCTCTTTATTCAAATGATGTCATTACATCACTCTATATTCTTCAATGAAATTGCTCAAATGAATTCCTAAATAGTGATTGAGTTCATCCTCCATGGACACTAGTTGTAACTTTTGAACCTACAAGGAGTGTGCATAACTTTCATACCATGGAAGAGCATTTCCATCAATTTGTATCTTATAAAAGATATTTGCTAGTGGTGAAAACTCATGGAGATCAAATTATAATATAATGTGTGACACCCATTGGTCTAATTTATTAGCCCTAATTTATCCATCACAGGTTTATATATCCTCTACCTTGAATAATCATCCCTTAGAGGTCTCACCTTGCTTCATTTATTTTTATTACGATTATCCTTATTGGTTCTCTTATGATGGATCTATTCTTTGTATTAATACCAACATCATGCTTTCTAACTTGTCAAGTTTTTCTTCCACAACATATATCTTACCTACATCTTCTTATAGCTTATGCAAATTGGATTCTCCATCACATTCTCCTGACAATCTAGTTTTTGTTAACCACTCTATTGATTCAATTTTGGGCTCAAATGTTACTAAGTTTCTTCTTCCACTTAATCTAGTAGA
The DNA here is from genome assembly GCA_007258455.2 of Sequoia sempervirens. Classification (NCBI taxonomy): domain Eukaryota; kingdom Viridiplantae; phylum Streptophyta; class Pinopsida; order Cupressales; family Cupressaceae; genus Sequoia; species Sequoia sempervirens. The sequence continues at coordinate 48,840 of VDFB02321248.1, forward strand.
TGGCATAAACTTGTAATCCCTACAACAAATAAACACATAAATGATATAATTACTTTAGTACCACTTGATCTATAAATAATGAGGTTACACATCTCATTTCTATTCTAGTAAATAAATAATTTATGTAAAGAACTCCAAAAAAAACCTTAAATTGTATTATTAACCACATATACATGGATTCCACACATACAATGACACATAGAAATGAAGAACATACAAATATATTCAAATACACATATACAAAAATAATAATAGAAACACACAATTTGAATTTATATAGTTTTCCCTAGATAAAATCCAATATAGGGTGAAAAATACTAGCTCTAAAGTGAAATTACCTTTACTATAATGACAAAATGATTGGTATATATGTTTATAGTGCTAATAAAAATTCATGAGCTTATATGGTGAATTTCTAGCTCTAATATAGAAAAAAACTACTCTCATTGTGAATAGATAATCACTCCACATAGTCTAAGAATGGTCTACTATACCAAAATCTATACACAATTGTCTACTAGAAGCTTTACAATTTCTTATATGTGTTTCATATATGTTATTTCCACATGTTGAGAAGATCTCCATGTTTTTCTTGATAGACACTTGGATTTGCTGGTTAAGAGTGCATATTGAGGTTCTTTATTGAGTTATTCACATACTTTGTATGTTTGCTAAGAGCAAAGTGGACTATTCTTCCTATTTATGTATCATAATAGTAGGCTATAGAGCACAATAAGAAAGAAGAAATAAACCCTAAGAAAAATTGAAAATAAGATATCACTCAAAAAAATTAGATCTAAACATATCTAATTTAGAAGGTAAATCTATAGAGGGTGTAGAATACATCAAATTCATCAAAAAATTAAGGGTTTTAGTTCCTCACAATAAATAATATAGGTTCATATAAAGCACTCAAACGTAAATAAATATAAAATCATTCTCATATATAAAGAAATGTGAAATTTAGTCAGATTTTGATCATGGGGAAGTGTTATAATAGATATCAAAAAATGATTTGCCGATGCTCTATTTTTTATGGGACTTAGACAAAGATTTGAGATTTTGACATTTGGTTGTATGTTGCTCTAGATCACCTACACAAATGTGCACTTGATCTCTTGCCTATTGATTCAAATCTATGATGTGCAGATATAATATGATAAAATTCTCACTATTGAATCTTGGTTGCCTAGATTGTTGATGTCTAAATATTTATAAGGACCAATAGTGCTTACAAACACTAGTTTTTTTGTTGAATCTCAAGGTTTATGTTCTCCTAGGTTAGACTCCTAGATAGAACAACTTTATGGTTATAAGTGAAATTTGAAAACAAGCAAGTATGCAACAAACGTAGGATGATTTCACAAGTAGACGCATGCAAAAGACATTCTCCTTTAAGTTCTTAAATATAGATGTCCTTCTCACATTGCAAGGAGATTTCCCATATGATTTCAAATGCATAAATGCATGTTGTTAAATACAACTACACTCACAAATCAACATAACATGCACAAGGGAAATAATTGGCAAAGTAGGAGTTTACATTTTGAATTTTAAAAGTTCTTAGGTTAAATCTATGATTGTAAAAGTTACTTGTATCAAGTTTGCACTCATATATTTGATCTACGGTAGGGAATCATAATTTTTTGAATCAATAATAAAACTCTAGAAATTAATGATGATAAGGATCAAAATATAAGTCAAGTTTATACTAGACATGCCACTTGTAAAGTAATATTATATTTACAAAAAAATAATCAAAAGAAACCTACAATATTAAAAAAGACATAAATATACAATTTTCACCAAAACTCTTATAAACCCTATTAATCATTTTTCTTAAATTTATAGTCAATAAACCTTAATTATGAACTTCTAGTATTTTAATTAATTAAAAATATATATAATCACCTCTTCTATTTTTAAAAGCTATTTATGATAAGAATCCAATTTAAAATAATAATAACAAAAATTTCTAAAGTGAGTCCCCATTCCTACCTATTCTCCATGCTTACGTATGCAAATTGATTTAGCCGAATCTTTTAAAAGAACGTGTTTACATTGATTAAATTAAATATGACGTACTTTCTTTGAAGATTTTTTGTGGAGGTGCAGCAACGCGGAAAGAACTTAAATGGTCATTCATGTGTGGAATTTTAGGTGAAGGTGAATGAAAATGAAAGGTGTTTTTATAGTTTATGATGTTATAAGGCGAAATAAAGGTCTTTTTATTATATATAATGTGAGAAAAAAAATTAGGGTTTTTTTTATAAATAGTTTATGATGTGTGAAAGAAAAAAATAGGTTTTTATATAGTTTATGATGTCAAGTGTTACGAGGGGAAAGAAAAAGAAAAGTCTTTTTATAGTTTATGATGTGTAAAAATTGTTTAACAGCTTTTTTTATAAATGTTTTAGATGACACTTTGTATCTATCAATAAGTGTAGTCTTTTTCATGCTGAATCACAAAGTGTGATCTAAAGCATTGATGAAAAACTAAATAAGCACATCAATAAAATATGATTTAATGATCAATTATATGTCTAACTCTTTCCTATCTATTTTATGACACCTCAACAAAAATATATTGATGCAACATATTAATAATGTGAACTTAAAAATTTAAATTTAAAAATACATTTATCAAATAATTTACTACAAAATTTTGAAAATCATTCAAAAACTTAAAATTCAAATTCTTAAGTCTTCCCCCTATATCTATTGACCTTAATAATTAATTATGTTTGTTACATACTACCAAATTAAGTCATTTCAATTATTTACACCCAAGTACCTAACATGTGAATATGTACTTGTGACAATTCAACAAACTTTGTCATACCAATTATTGATTACTTGCAGCAATTTGAATTAATTTTGGATTTTAAGTACCTAGACCATAAAGATTGTCGGATTTGAATTTGAATTGATTTACTTCATAAAGCTGATTCAACATTACAATAACATGGTTTTAACTAAATGTTGGGTGAGATACTTTGCAATGCTATAATATAGAAGTGTTATTATTTGAAGGTTTAATTTTTATAATATGGGATTTAAAAATTTACTAATAAATATAATTATTTTATATAAAATATTAAGGTAAATTAAAGAGAATGTATAATAATAAAAAGGTGTATTTAGGTATTAGAGTTGAGATAATAATAGTATTAAGTTATTTAAAATGATAAAAGAGGGATTAAAGATTTAGTTTTGGAAGCGGTAATATAGTATTTTGCTAAAGATTGTGTTCAATGATTTTGATTAGTGTTTTGTGATTAGATTTGGGATTGGTGTTCTAATAAATTGGCTCTAGTTTAATTCCACACCTACATAAATGATCTCAACAAGGGCATAAATGATCTTTATGCCTATGGTTTCAACCTTTGTGTGAGGAATACAACTCTATCTACGTAAATGACATGTACGCTTATGATAAATGGAACTTATTTTCCTTAGTATTTAAACCTGCAATGAATAACTAGTAGTGTTGATGGACACTTTTTAAAGCTTTATTTGCAAATATCTTCTAAGTGATCAAACCTCGATTCAATGGGTCTGATAAAGAATTATATTATGTAAGCTATTATTGTAGTGTTATGTTATGATGCTCTCTAAGTGGTGATGCTAGTAGGAAAACAAGAGCTACTAGATGGATAAAATGAGATTAGGGTTTGTCCTTTCATTCAACACCCTAAAACCCAAGTTTGATTGTTGTTTTCTTAATTTGGTAGGTAATAACTAATAGGAAAGGGTTTGCCTTGGTCTTGTAGAGGAGAGAATTTGCTACCCTTAAGATGACAAGATCTCAAGGAGCAAACTATATCTCCACTACCTCAGTTGACACAACTCAATTGAACTAGAAATGAAGGAGTGTGAATTTTAATAGAGTACATAAATTATCTAGACCTTTCAAACATTAGAAACTAAAAGTGTAGGGTACAGAGGTCTTTTGGAAAACTCAACAAGCTATTTGTCCAAGACAACAACGCGACTGTCAGATGATTGTGCATCTTGCTAGTGTCTCGTATGGATAGAAAATAGAGTTGTCACCAAAAAGACATAGAATACCATGCACAAGTTTCTAGACATGAAAGTGAGTGCAGAATATGAATGCACAAAATAAATATGCTAAATAGAAATAAAAAAAAATACAAGAGGTTTTAGATGTCACAGAGAATGTTCAATGACATTCAAGCTTGCTTTGAAATGTTCTTCCACCTACACCTACACACATAAGACCAAAGAGAAATGTTTGGGTAGTTGTTTAGGAGTTTGCTTCAGTCAAAGCCCCTTATTGGTGATTCCACCTCCACGAACAACCTTAGACAAGATAATAATATTAGACATGAAAAGATAAGAAAACCATATGATAATCAAATACATAGATTAAATGCTCAAGAATGGTTCTTGAAGATTCACCCCATTCAAGCACCAAAAGTGAGGCTTGTTGATGCAACAAAGGAGCAACAAGAACCTCCAAGATGATGGTGGTTTTCTTGCAAGATGAACTTGTGTTGCAATAATGGAGTTTCCTATGAAATTCGTGGGCAAGCTCTTTCCAAGATGTGTGTGTAGAAAGATGGAGAAAACTATGAAGTGTTGTGGAATGGAGAAGAACAAATATTTGTGTGTGTGTCCAAGAGAGACATAGTGCAAGAATGAAGAATGGATGCATCAAGAATGAAGATTAAATTCCACTCTTTTCAAAAGAGACCTAGAAATTTTGGTTCAAACAACCATCCCGAGTGATTCTCGATGTGGTTGTAGGCTAGCAGAGGCAATACACTGCCAAAACATGATAGGTGTAACATCTCAATGGCCACCTTAGTCACGGATTTTCACAAGACACTAGCATGGCTTGTGGACGTCTTTATGGTGCACATTGGTATGTGGGAAAATTGGACTTAACAGTCAAGGAATAGGGCATGACAGATGGTGATAAATGGTTTTTTATTTCAGGTAGAGAATAATTATCTTATTTTATCTAAAGAGGAAGGCGTGTGTAGCGTGAAATCAAGTATAGAATGCAATTTATGATATTACAAGTACCAAAATTAAATCTGAATTTAAAAATTTATAGGTCAATTCTAGAATATGAAACTAAACCAACTCCACCTCTAGACCTATGGATTTGACCCGAGTAGAGGAATTGGATAAATATTGAGTCTAGAATCTTGGAGTATGTGAGGTTAGGTATAGGTTAGTTTGGTTAATTTACAATGATTACACATAAATATTCCATGTGTACACTTCATTACATGGTTAGGAAAAATAGATCAAGATGAGTCTAAAATAGGGGGAAAGTGCCAAGTGTGCACTTTCCATTCTTACATTTCCCTCCACTTTGACCAACATGTCAACTACTATGAAGATAAATGTTAAATTAAACAAGTATTAAATTTCCTAAGAAAGATATAGATATGGATTACTATTCCCACACTCCTTATAATGAGTGTTCCATCTTGCATCAAGCAAACTCAATTTTTTATGAGCAATATCTAATAAAAAAAATGAACTAGTCATTGAGACAATTGCTTGATGATGCCAATAAACAAAAGGTAAATGAAAAAAGATTCTAACAAGGGTTGAGAAGCAAATAACAAGAAGATATTGATATTTATTTAAAATGGTGAAAGACTTTAAAAACTAACTTATATTCATTGGGAATGATGTTTTGATTATATGAGAAAAATAGGTTTTGAAGGGACCCAAAACCCTTTACATCACATTACATAAAAATGCTACTATGAAAGAGAATACACAATAAAGCATAAGCAATAGCCAACAACCAAAAAAAAGCAACCAAACAACAAGAAAGCAAAAACACAGAAAAAAACACATAGACACATAAATCACTTCATATTCTTTAGTGTATTAGCCACCTCAATCTCCTAATTATAGTGCAGGTTAACCATATCCATCAACTCTTGTTTTTCTTCTTCAAACGTCTTCCCTAGGCTCCCCCTCGTTCTAGTGCTCGGGCCTTTAGCCTCCTCTTTTAAGTTCTTCTCCCCCTTCCCTTTGGAAGTTTTATCCTTCTCAAGCATTTCTACAAAGTACATTTGATCCTCATGAAGCTGACTATTTTTCCAAAGAGAACCTCGAGAGAGTTTGCACTATTCTTGAAAAAACTATGACTAATTTGTAGGAGCTTTTTTATGTCCTCATTTGTTTCCTTGATCTTTCCCTCCATTACACCAAGGCATATTTCACACCGGGCTTTGAAATCAGAAAATGAGCTTTCCAAATCCACCAACCTATAAATGAGTAGGTTTGATGAAGACCCCTTCAGTTGGTTACACATGTTCTCCTTCAAGCCCCTAATTTTAATGTCGACCTTGTTGAATTCCTGCTACACCCATTTGGCAAGTTTAAAGGTGCAAGTGGCACCAGACCTACCCATGTCCAACAACTCATACATGGTAGTGTTATCATCATCAAGACAAGAAAAATCCTCAGAAATAGGATTAATATTTAAAGGCTTCAGTTTTCCAAGGTTTAGGTTCTCACCCGCATCCTCCCACACATCTGTTTCACCCAAAGCATCCTCACTGCCCAAATCCCCATCAATGTCCACATGTGGAGGAGTCTTCCAAGTAGGAGAACCCTCAACAACAATGGCATTATCAAAAATGACCTTTACCTATTCTAGAACCACATTCTCACCCTTCCCACCACCTTTAGACCCCGACCTGTGAAATTTAGCAATTATTTTGGAGGCCCTTCGAGGAAGCCCTTCCTACACATTATCTCGCAACTGAATGGAATACTCCTCATACTTTCAAAAATTCCCCTTTTCCCTTTTCCTAGAAGGGGAAGCCATGGGGGAGGAGGAGACCCCCATAGTATTATCCTCCTCCACCTTCCACTCTTCATCACCATCATCACTCATCTCTGAACCAAAAGAAAAAGAATCTTCACTAGTGGTCTTCTCTTTACCCTTAACTGACTTAGCCTAATCTCTAACATGCTCCATGATGAGAAAAATGAGCCTTTCATGAAAAATAGGGGACCTACGATTCTTGAGGTGGGAATAAACTAAAACCTCTAGAGAAGAAAGAAGAAAAAATGGAAAGGAAACATGCAAATCATGTTTGAAGTGGTTTAGCAGAGTAAAATGATGCCCTAGAATAGCAGTGAAAAAACCATCAAGAGTAACATACCACATTAAAACTTCCCCCACATCAACCTAGATTCACTTAAGGGAACACCATTCATAACCCCACGAGGGAAGTTTCACTAGTTTATCTTTCTCCTTGCCCTCAAAAAATTGGTCCATGGCATCTTCGTTACTCTTCCTCTCTTTATAGAATTTGTGCCCATTCGTCAATAATCTAGTAATGAATGCAATAAAGTCTTTGTTGATGATAAACTCCATACCATTCACTTTCAAACACCTGTTATGCCAGTAGTGAAAAAAATTCACAGAGGCTTCAAGGTCATGACCATGAAGCCTTTCCAAATAGGGCATGACATGCCCATTGTTGGAAACACAAGGGCAGACAACTAAGAGGGGGGGTGAATTAGTTGTCACAAAAATTCAAAACTTGTTCAACTTATTAATCCTTATTCTCATATCTGATCAATATCAATGAAAGCATGAATCAACAACACATCAAAAACAAACATAACACCAATATTTTTTATGTGGAAACCCTGTTAGGGGAAAAATGACGGTGGAGGTCAATCCACAAATTATACCCTGTTAAAAGTATAAGAAGAATAAATGGGGAATGCACATGCATTCATGCACACTACCTAGAGCTCACTGCTCAATTACAAAGGAAGACACGCTGTCTTACAAAGAGATTTAGATTACAACCATCTAGATTTTGAATTGTGAAAATAACATTTGCTAATGCCTGATTACAGTTCCAGTTAAGCATATAAACAATTCTTCACTCTTCTACACACTTTTTCACACTTTGCTCTACCTTCGAATGATATTCTCACATACACACACATAAGCACACTCTAGCATCCACTCACACACATTCGTTCTCTTCTATTTGAATAAACAATTGCTCTTATATATCTGCAACAAGAAATTTCATCCCTTCATGTCAACCTCAACAAGAATAGTAAAATGAATACAAACTATCAGCCCAAAAACATTAAAGATTATCAATGCAAATCAATAAAGGTTGGCCACAGCATAGTGAGGACCCAAATCAACATCTCCAACACAAAAACACTTCAATTAATTTCTCCTCAAAGATCCACAACACACTACAAACACTATGTCAGCCAAGAACAAGAAAAACATGAACACTCAAGAGAAAGTCTTGAATTGTGAGCACACCAATTAGTGTAGATGTGCAAGAAAGATAGAGCACGATCTAGAAACATCCACAAACAACATGAATCACTAGATAAGCATCCGTAACAACTGTACTGACTGAAATAGCATCATCTTCAATTAGGAACACCGACTAAAGCAACAGAAAAACTGTCAAAATGAGAATCTTCATAACTTGATCAAATCTTCATGCGGATCTCTAAAAATTGACATGGATACACTAGATACACTCAGCAACAAACCCTTTAGTCCACAATCTATGATCATCAACACACAGAACTCACTGACATACTGAACTTCACTTCACTACTAACAACCTACAACTCATTTATTACAATTTTCTCAATATCCTCGACATATATAGCTTCAAATGAATTAATGCTAATAGTGTTGACATCAATGAAAACCACATATCAACAACACAACCACAACATCCAAAAATCTCCCCCTTTGGCATTGATGGCAACACATGATGTGAAAAACACCATCAACACAACTAACTCAGGACACTTACTCCCCCTTAGGATTTGACTCATTTTCTCCTCAACACTTTCACATAATATTCTCCCCACAAGGCTCTTCTCCCCAGATAATCACAATTTTTTCACATGACTCATCTCCCCCTTTGACATCAATAACAAAGATCTCTAAGATCTGAACCACATATCTAAATTATTGAACCATCTGACTACTCCCACTGTGTAGCAACCACCATAACATCAATCTGAAACAAGATATGACTATGAAATGTATATACTGATGCAAAGCAATGCATCCTTAGTTTTGATTAGGAGGGGTAATCACCCCTAACTTCCCTATCACCCCTAACTTCCCTCTGAGATACTCAAAAGTATCCTTAGGCAATGGCTTGGTAAATATGTTTGAAATATGCTCCTTAGTAGGCACATCCTCTAGTCTGACTTCTTTTTCACTTACTTTCTCCCTCAAAAACTGAAACTTGATAGATATATGCTTTGTTTTTTAATGCATCACTGAATTCTTGGAAATATTAATAGCACTTGAATTATCACATAATACAACTCTGATATCCTTCAGCATTTGCTTCATCCATAATACTTGAGTACAATTTTTAGCAACAACAATGTATTTGACCTCTGTAATAGATAAAGAAATGGCACTCTGCTTTTTACTTAACCATGAGATTAGCTTCTTACCCAAGAAAAATGTTCCACCACTAGTACTTTTTCTGTCATTCACATCTCTTGTCCAATCACCATCAGTAAAGGAACTCAAGGTAAGATCATCATCTTTAGGATACCATAGGCCAAGATCAACAGTTCCCTTCAAGTATCCGAAAATTCTCTTCACAACAGTCACATGAGATTCCTTCGGATCAACTTGAAATCTTGCAACAATACATACAACATTCATGATATTAGGCCAAGTTTAAGGTAAGTACAACAATCCACCAATCATTGATTTGTATCTTGTTTGATTTGCTTTCAAAGAATCATCTATGTTGTCAACTTGCATCTGGTCACCATGGGTGTACCAACTGGCTTTGAATCTTCCATACCAAACTTCATCAACAATTCCTTCACATGCTTGGAATGAGATATAAAAATCCCTTTATCTTATCGAGTAATTTTCAATCCCAAAAATAATTTCATCTCACCAATCATAGACATCTCAAATTCATTCTGCATCTCATTAGCAAACTTCATGCACAAACCATCATCTCCTCCAAAAATGATATCATCAACAAATACTTCAACAATCAAATCTTTATTATGATCAATCTTGAAATACATATTACTATCAGCAATACCTTTATTAAATCCAAGCTTCAGTAAATACTTGTCCAATTTGGCATACCATGCTCTAGGGGCTTGCTTGAGTCCATACAGTGCTTTCTTCAATTGACAAAACATATCTCCCTTATCAGTCAATTGAAATCCATCAGGTTGCTCAATATACACCTCTTCTTCCAATTCACCATTTAGAAAAGCGGACTTGACATCCATTTGATAAACCTTGTAATCTTTGTAAGCAACATAAGCAAGAAATAATATTACAACTTCAATTCTAGCAACACAGGAAAAAGTCTCTTCAAAATCAATTCCTTCCATCTATGAATATCCTTTACATACCAGTCTTGCTTTGTTTCTAACCATATCACCTTGCTCATTCAGTTTTTTTCTAAAGACCCATTTAGTTCCAATGAAATTCTTATCCTTAGGATTGGGAACAAGAATCCATGTATCATTCTTTTCAACCTGTTTTAACTCTTCTTTCATTGCTTCAACCCATTGCTCATCTTTACATGCTTCATTCACACTAGTAAGCCCAGTCTTTGAAATCTTGAGCAATACTCTTCTAAAATATTTCTCCTAGTATAGACACCTTTGTTCTTATCACCTATAATCTGATCTTCTGAATGATTCAGTCTTACATACCTCGGAGTCTTCTTAGGATGTTCTTCAACTTCAGGCTCTTGTGTTCTCTCTTCTGCGCTTCCACTAGTTTCTCCTTCTTCTTCATTCTCCTGATTCACTAGATTGATTTGCACTTGATTTATAGTTTGAACTCTATTTCCTTTGTTTTAACTATCATCCTAATCATCAGAGTCATATTCATAGGTTCTAGATGGTGTACCTAAGTCTTCATCAACCTTAACATTTTCACTTTCAACCATTTTCTTCAATCTTTTATTGTAACACCGGTAGGCCTTTCTTTTAGTAGAATAACCCAGAAAGATACCTTCATCACTCCTAGCATCAAACTTTCCTATGTCTTCGTCTCTCTTAATATAACATCTTCCAAATATCTTGAAGTATTTAACAGTAGGCTTTTGACAAGTCCATAGCTCAAAAGGGGTCTTACTAGTATCACCTTTGATTTGTACCCAATTGAGTGTGTACACAACAGTATTCACAACTTCTCTCCAATAGAAATGAGGAACATTTCCTTCTAGCATCATTTTTCTAGCAACATCTTCAATTTTTCTATTCTTTCTTTCCACAACTCTATTTTGTTGAGGGTTTCGTGGTGCAGATAATTGTCTCTTTATTCCATGTTCTTCACAAAAAGAATTAAATTCACTGGAAGTCAATTCACCACCTCTATCTGATCTCAAACATTTAATCTTCAAACTTGTCTCTGTCTCAACCATAGCCTTAAAGATCTTGAACTTTTCCAACGCTTCAAATTTCTCCCTTAATAAATTAGCCCAAATCATTCTTGAATAATCATCAATAAGAAACATGAAATACACATAACCTTGTAAACTTTTGATTCTAGAGGGACCACACAAATCAGTATGCACAAGCTCCAACAATTCATTTGAACAATGCTTTTTACTCTGAAATGAAATTCTGGTTTGCTTTCCCAACTGACATTCCTTGTATATTTCATTAGTAGGTTTCACCAATTTAGGTAGATCTCTCACAGCCTTAGTAGAACTTATCTTGACAATATTATCAAAGTTAACATGACACATTCTCCTATGCCACAACCAACTTTCATCAACTTGAGCAATCAAACAACCTTTACTAGCAGCACTCAAGTGAAATATTTTACCTTTTTTTTTTTTGTACCTGTTGCAATTTCATTTTCAGAACTCAATATTCTACACTTTACATCCTTGAACTGAAGATTATAACCCTTATCAACCATATAGCCAACACTCAAAAGATTATGCTTCAAGCCTTCCACATACAGAACGTCATTAGTATTATGCTTACCATTAAGAGAAATGCATCTTCTTCCACATATCACACCAGTTGTATTATCATATCTCAAAACACCACCATCATACTTTTCCAAGCTTACAAACTTACTTTTGTCTCCTATCATATGATGTGAACATCCATTGTCAATCACCCATTCATCTTTCCCTTCAACTCGAGAAGCTAGGGCTTTCTCCACATTAGTACAACCAACAAATTCAGTAGATATAGGATTATTTTCCTTGATAGAAATAAATACCCATTCATCATCACTTCTATTTCCTTTATCAGATTCATCATCTGTCACACCTTCATCAGTAGCATAGTAACACTTCTTCTGAAATCTAGGCTTATTATGTCTTGGTTTAGGAGCTCTTTTTGGACACCTTGATGCAAAATGACCTATCTTATTGCAAGAAAAACATTTAAGAGGCAATTTTCCTTCATACTTACCTTTTCCTCTCAGTACTCTTTTGAAAATAAGTGCTTCCAGCTCTTCCATCTCTCTTTCTTCTTCTTCAATCTGTCTAATTTCATCTTCATACTTGAATGTCTTTCTAGATGAACTCTCACTTGGATCATATCTTTATCTATCTCTTCCAGAAGTGGTAGCCTTAAATGCAGATTCAACCTTAGGAAGGGCGCCACCAAATTCGCTCAACTCAAAAGCAGTTAGCTTACCAACCAATGTATCTCTGGTTATGTTTGTTACAGTCTTGAGCTCTTCAATAACACTAGCTTTGACTTTATAAGAATCAGGTAGGGATCTAAGTACTTTAGCAACAATCTCATATTTGTTTATCTTTCCACCAACACATTTGATACCACACACAAGTTCATTCACTCTTTGCATGAAAGTAGTAACATTTTCATCATCACCCATTCTCAACATTTCATATTTCCCTTTCAAACTCTACAACTTAGCAATCTTCACATTAGCATCACCTTCATACAAAGTTTCTAAATTTTTCCAGATCTCATAAGCAGCCTTTAGATCCATAACATTTGTCATCTCAGTATCAGTTAAAGAACTCAACAATGCTTCCTTAGCCTGAATATTATACTCAGCATCCCTAATCTCAGCAGAAGTAGTAGGACCATTATGTGGAATAATATAAATATTACTTGTAATGCTCCAGTAGGGTTCACCAATGCATCTCAGATGGCACTCCATTCAAGTCTTCCAAAAAGAATAATTTGTTCCATCAAATCTCGAACTATCCTTCTTGTAACTTGCCATCCTAGATCACCTTAAGCTATTAAACTTCTTCCAAGGAACTTCCTCTAATACCAATTGTTGGAAACACAAGGGCAGACAACTGAGAGGTGGGGTGAATCAATTGTCACAAAAATTCAAAACTTGTTCAACTTATTAATCCTTATTCTCAGATCTGATCAATATCAATGAAAGCATGAATCAACAATGCATCAAAAACACACATAACACGGAGATTTTTTATGTGGAAACCCTGTTAGGGTAAAAACGACGGTGGAGGTCAATCCACAGATTATACCCTGTTAAAATTATAAGAAGAATAAATGGGGAATGCACATGCATTCAGGCACACTACCTAGAGCTCAATGCTCAATTACAAAGGAATATACACTATCTTACAGAGAGATTCAGATTACAACCATCTGGATTTTGAATTGAGAAAATAACATCTACTAATGCTTGATTACAGTTCCAGTTAGCCACAAACAATTCTTCACTCTTCTACACACTTCTTCACAATCTGCTCTGCCTTTGAATGATATTCTCACATACACACACAAAAGCACACTCTGGCATCCACTTTCACACATTCGCTCTCTTCTATTCAAATAAACAATCGCTCTTATATATCGGCAGCAAGAAATTTCATCCCTTCATGTCGACCTCAACAAGAATAATAAAATGAATATAAATTGTTGGCCCAAAAACATTGAAGATTATCAATGTGAATCAACCAAGGTCAGCCACAACGTAGTGAGGACCCAAATCAACATATCCAACACAAAAACACTTCAGTTAATTTCTCCTCGAAGATCCACAACACGCTACAAACACTATGTCGACCAAGAAAAAGAAAAACATGAACACTCAAGAGAAAATATTGAATTGTGAGCACAACGATTAGTGTAGACATGCAACAAATATAGAGCACAATCTAGAAACATCCACAAACAACATGAATCACTAGAGAAGCATTTGCATCAACTATACTAACTGAAATAACATCATCTTCAATCAAGAACACCGACTGAAGCAACAAAAAAACTGTCAGAGTGAGAATCTTCATAACTCGATCAAATCTTCACAAAGATCTCTGAAACTCGACGTGGAAAAACTAGATACACTCGGAAACAAACCCCTTATTCCACAACCTCTTATCATCAATGTACAAAACTCACCGACATACTGAAATTCACTTCACTATTGACAACTTGCAACTCATTTATTACAATTTTCTTAATATCGTCGACATATATAGCTTCAAATGAATTAATGCTAATAGTGTTGACATCAATGAAAACCACATATCAAAAACACAACCACAACATCCAACACCCATGTCTTAGAATTTTCCAAATTATGTGTTTGTTCTTCCATTTATCACAGGAGAGGGGCTCAATCCTACTCCTATCTCCACCCATTTCAATTTACAACATTAACAAATACTAGAGTCGAACCACACTTGCAAGAAAAAAATTGAGCATGAGAATGGGAAAAACATAACCCATAAAATGTGTGATAATCAAGGAGGCGATAATTACTCGATCACCCCAAATCACAAACCCAAATCTAATTGTCATCTCACAATAAAGTCTCAGCCCTCTCCAAAAGGGAAGAGTACTCCTCCCACACCTTGAAATTATTAAGACTGATAGCCTCGTTAGCAAAAAAAATTAGTAAGGGAATTACCTTCCCTATAGGTATGAGTGATGCAGGTCTCATCAAAAGATCTCAACATCATGATAGAATAAAATATAAGTTGTTTGATCATCTAGCTCAGAATCTTATTTCCAAGCAAGCAATTGATAATATTAAGGGAGTCACCCTCAACCCATAATATAAAGACACCCCTATCCATCATAGTTTTTATGCTAATATAAGTAGCTTCAGCCTCAGCGTGGTGATTAGTTTGGTTTCCCAATGGGAGTGCCACTACACCTAAGAACCTGCCATCTTCATTCCTCAACATGCCCCATAGCTTGTAGGCCTAGGATTTCCCTTGGCTTCCCTATCAAAATTAACTTTGACCCACCCTGGGGATGGGCACTTCCACTTGGTATTTTATCTAGCATTGTTACTAGATTTAACTAATCCAGAAAGAAGAGTGATGAGCTTCCAATTAGTAACAACCAAAATATCATAGACAACTAGAGATGAGGACAAAATGCCCCTAGGAGATTCCAGAAATTTAAGAGCAAAGTTCTCAACAATGGCCCTCCTAATTTTTAGAAAGACAATATCCCCTTTTAATTTAGTGTCCCAAAAAACTTTGTTATTTCTTTCTTTCCATAAGCCCCAAGCAATGTGAGGGGTCATAAGGGACCATAGCATTCAAAGAGAGGGATTAGATGAAGAAAAATTACATTGATCAACAAAACTACTTAAAGAATCAGGAAATACCCAATCAAGGTTCCAAAGTGAAAGGAACTTGCTCCAAATAAGGGAGGAAAATTTACACCTGAGAAGGAGATGAGAAGCACTTTCTACATCACACTCACAAAGCACACATATATTAGGAATAGAAAATCCCCTTTTACAAAGGTTATCTAGAGTCAAAATCTTACTTTGCATCAAAATCCAATAAAATATATTCACCTTAGGGATAAGCATCTTGTTCCAAAGCTTCCCCCAAAAAGGGAAAGGGTCGGGCTTTACCAAAGAATTGATAAAATTTGAAGAAACAAAAAAGCAACCATTGGCTTGAGGGGCACAAATTACACGATTAGATTTCAAGAATTGAGGAACACAAATATGAGGAAGGAAATTTTGAAGTATAGTCAAAAAAGGGTCCCAACTCTATAGATCCTTCCAGGAACCATTATGAATATAATCCACCACCATATTACCAAAAATACACTTACAAAAGTAAACCAGAGGAGGGTCCCAAGGTAGATTCAATAGCGGACCACCATCACACCACACATCCTCCCAAAACAAAATCTTGGTACCATCACCCAACAACCACTTAACGCCCTTCAAAATGAGATCCTTGCAGGGCACAATATTCTTCCAGAAGTAGGATCCCATAGAAATGGAGTCAAATTGAAGAAAGTTCCAAACTCTCCCCACCCCAGAAAGATATTTTTTCCTGACCAAAGAAGACCAACCTACCTCACCATTGAGAAGCCTCCAAATGTTTTTTGAGAGGGACTTGTTAAAATATATGATGTTTCTCAAACCAAGCCTGCCCAATTCTTTGACTTACAAACATGGTACCAAGCAATAAGTTGAATTCTAGATTTTTCTTCCACCCCCGACCACAAAAAATGTCTCATGATTTTCTCTATCTTCTCCTTAAATTTCATTGGAATCCTGAATAAGCTCATGAAATAGTGAGGAATATTTTGCAAAGTGGAAGAGATGAGTTGCACCTTACCAACCTAGCTGAGAAGAGCACCCTTCCACTAACCAAGTTTCTATTGAACTTATCCAAGAGACCAACCCAAAAAGAGTTTGGAATCTTGGACACACACAGAGGAAGGCCTAAGTAGATAGAAGGAAAGACCCCACAATGATGCAAACTAAGGAGGAAAACCTTCCAACAATCACAATTTAATCAAGCTCAATCAATCTTTCTGCCCTCAAAACCCTAACTTAGCAACTTTTGAAAATTCCTTCATAATATCCTTGTAGCATATCAACTAGAGAAATTTATGCTTATATTTCAAAAGACAACTCAAACCCACGTGAGGATTGGAATTTCAGACATCCATTATAGCATTCTTCAACATATCTCCTTTGTGCATATGCTTGTTTTAGACCATCACCTCTTAAAAAGGATTGCTATGCTGGAAATGGCTACAATTAGCCCTCTTTTCCAAAGCAAAACCTAACCAGACCCTCTGCCAACCACAAATTTCTATGGAAGGACCTTTACCAAGTCACAAAAAAATAGAATCAACCACTTTTGGTCAATGAAACAATAGCAAGGTCACCTAATTACAAAACCCTCACTTAAGCCTATTTAGGCATGCTCATATAGGGGTATATTGAATCTCCAATCTCTCAACCTCAAACCACTTCATAAACACATTAGACACTCCATATGAAGTATGCACAAGCTTTACATCATTTAGAAAGGGTTTCTACCAAAACCTACTTCAAAGCATCACTTTTCACCAAAATCATGAAGAATTGTAACTAGGGCATCACTCCAAATTTAGCAAGCTGCCTTCCCTGCTCTTGGAAACTACATAGCACAACATCTTGTTGGAATCAAGAAACACTAAGAGGGGGGGTGAATCAGTGTTGTACATTTTTTAACTTCATTAATCTAATCTCTTAAGTGTTTATAACATTCAATCAAAAGAAAGATGCATGAACATAAAACAATAAGCCACAACACCATAACACAAGGATTTTACGTGGAAACCCTATTAGGGGAAAAACCATGGTGGAGGTCAATCCACAATTTGAGTACTTGAATATAAGTGTTTTACAAATGGGGAATACACTTGCATTCAAGCACACTGCCTAGAGCTCACTACTCAAGATCAGGAAGGCTCACTGCCTTACAAAAGATTTGGATTACAGTTCTGGTTAGGCTCATGGATCGAATTTTGGACCTTCTGTCTGATTTTGCACTTTGCTTTGTTTTGTTTCAATTTGCTTAAAAAAAATCCTTTATTGCACAAGTGAAACTGTGCATAATCACTCAACTAACCTTCTAATATTCGCAATACAAGCTTACTTGCATCAAACACACTTCAAAATGAAATAGTCGATCACTTATATATATCCACTACCAAGGATTTAATCACTTCATGTCGGCTTCAATAAAATAGAAAATATTTACCAATTGTCAACTCGAATAATGAATAACATTTGATGCGCATCCACCAAAGTTGTCCACAACATAGTGAGGACCCAAAACAAAATCTCCAATATGAAAATACTCCAAACAATTTTTCCTTGAACATCCACAACATCCCACATTCACCTAGTCAGCCTTCTAACACTGTTGAACAAAAAATTGAATGACCAGATCTCCTAACTCATACACCAATTGATGTGACGGAAAAAAACTCAAGAATAAGAGATTCTAGATACCCAACGAGCTTCCCTAAGATCCACAACCCAAAATGATAAACTCGTGATGCAAATAGATTGACAGATTCAACTTCAGTCGGATACTCTGTTCTTTACTCTGTCTCCCGATATGGTCAAATACTAAAGTGCGGACCAGATCTATGACTAAGGTTTCCATTAATGAAAACACAAAAATCCATATGCCAACAATCTCCCCCTTTGGCATTGATGGCAACACTTAGTGAAAAATGACTAAGTGTCGGAACCTTCAAGATTTCAAAAAGCCATAGCTGACAAAACTCCCCCTGAATTGATAAGGAATTTTTCATTGCTCTCTCTCCCCCTTTAACATCAATGAAAAAAAAAAATATTTTCCTACAGTACTCGCTATGAAGTGTAACCAAAAACTTACTGATTCAAATTTTTTGAAGAAATATAGCCGCTATTGTGTTAGAAAATTATTTTGTATTTTTCCTTCATCTCCAAAAGAAACTTCTTCAATGCTTCTATTGCAATCTTAGTGATTATGATCATGTTGTTGTTTTCATATGTCCGGTTGATAATCTTGATGAGGGATTCTGGAATGGTGATGGATTCTTCCAATATTTCTCCTTTCCTCGGTATCTCAATTAATTGTTCCAGCCTGCATTTTGTCATCCTTTACTTTCAAAAAGGTGTCAACAATCTTGTCTCTGGTGATTTGAACATTTGTATTCTTTGTCTGCAATTCCTAAATCCTTTTCTTAATTGCACCATCTTGATCCTAAAACATGTTAAAATCTTGTCCAATACTGTTGAGCTTTGTTTCAATTTGTTCTAGCTTTTCTTTGTACTTGCTGATTGCATGAGGCCATTGAAGACAATGGTTATAGATGTTGTTTGATGTGCTTATGCATTTCCTTAGTTGATTCATGTGCCTCTTTAGCTTGGTGAGTGAAAATATGTACTACTTCTGCAGGTGTAGGATTACTTCTTCTTCTTCCTTGTTCTGAGACTTAAAGTCCATGATTTGATATTCAATCATCTCTTCTGGCAACATATTATAAATGTTTTGAGACTCAATCATCTCTTATGGCAACGTATTATGTAAATTATCCAATTTGATATGATTATGCACAAGATGAGCACTTAGTATGTTTAAAATCATGTCCTACTCATATGAAGGTCTGATAGACCATATATTGGTGATTTTCTGCAGTCCATCTTCCTCATGAATAAGCTGCAATAGCTCTTCTTTCGTTAAATCACCTTCTTCTTCACTTTCTTTTGTCATTGCCTTTTTCTTATTTTGGTTCAGTTGTTTCTAGTTATTTTATTAGGGTTTCCTTAGTTTCCTTATCAGATTCCTCATCTGGTATGTGTTTTCAAACAAATTGCACCCGAGCGCTTGAATAATGAAATTCAACAATTTGTTGAAACTTGGGAACTATCTTTAGGCTGTGGGTATTCCTATGGCGAATATAGACCTCCAGATTCTAGGTTGGTTCCTATATGATGATCAATTAGGTACTTGAATGATTTTTTTTTAGGTAAGGGTAAGAAGGATTGAACTGAATGCATGAACTAAAATTAAAACTATGGGTGATGCACCTAAATGATGGAAAACTTGAAAAATAAGAATGATCCACAACTTATATCTTCAGGAAAATTGTTAACATAGTCCAATTTGAACACTTCGAACACATGAATAATTCATTAAAAGGCTGCGTCTATTCTTTTCCGACTAAGGAAAACTAAGTTTTCACAAATTAAAGGAAAAAGGAAACAACTTTTGAGCACAATTAATGACCTATGAAGAACTGCAATTGTGTATATGCATGCATAAACAAGACAAAAATTTGAAGGTTTCAAAAATTAAACTCATCAAAATTGCATCAAATTATTTAAGCACTATGAAACACCTGAAATAGGAAAGGTGGACTCTATTTCAATTAATATCATGAAGGAAAAAACTCTACAAAAATGATAACTTATGTAACCTGTAAAGCTGTAAAACTGTATTAATGTAAAAAGTTGAGTTACAAATCTTTCTCTCTGCAAAAAGGTATGCCAGAGGAGAAGAAAAATAAGAACTAGAGAGAAATGACTAAGTCATTACACTTATACAAAAGCCTTTCAAAAGGCATGGAGATGAAACTAAAAGTGAAATTTAGTGTAAAAATTGATATCTCCAAAGTAATCCACGAGCAAAAGCAAAAATCCCTAAAAGGAAGGCTCAAACTCATGAAAAAATGAGTGTATGATGATCCAAACTCAAGTTCAAATCATAACTGAACTATAGAGCACTCAAAATGCACTGAAAACCCCTTAAAAGTGGGTTCAAGCATGTGAAAACCACCTCATTTTTGTCAATCCGCCCATGAGAACTAGTACTCCATCTCTGAATTGTGAATGATGATCTTCAGTCAATACACCCTGATTCCTCCAGCATCTTTGCATGATTTTCTTAAGGAGCTTGCAAGCACTTAAGTATCTCTTCATTTTTATTTGCATGTATATTTGACTGAAAGTGAAACATTCCTTAAAGTATGCATTATATCTCCTTTATTTCTTTTTTATTTTATTTTTATTTTTTGCATGATTTTATGGACTAATGTAAAGGATATTTACCTTAATCCTTGATTACATGAAAAAGTAAAAATAAAGTTTTTGTATCATCAAAACTTCAATAATTGAAGCTTGACCATGCAAATCACGGGCTTTTGTGATCATTAGATCTCTTGACTTTAAAATTCATAGACCATAGATAATAATAAGTCATAATGATTTACTTAAAAAACATAAGTAAAATTCATCAATTGTTGAATTAGGGCAAGTAAAGAACAACAAACCCTAATCATTTCATTTCTTCACTGACTCTTCTGGAAGCTCTCTGTACCAAGCCACCATTGTGGAAAACTTGGCTTGAACTACACCATCCTTATGCTGTCTTTTGGTGATTTTCTTGAAGGAAAATGCAGAGAAATTGCTTATGATTTATCTACTTTATAATCTTTGTGTTGATGTCTCTTTTCACTTTGAGTTTTCCATTTGAGAGAGTTTTGAGGCTTTTGTTGGAGGTTATATACCATCATTCAAGCTCATTTTCCCTTCAATCTATTGTGCACTCCTTTGGATTCGATGGTAAGCTATTTTATTCGCATTTACATGCACTTTTAACTTTATTTGAAAGATAAAAACATGCCTCATAGGCCACGAGCATGACTGTGGGTTGATGTATTATGTATTCCTACTACATTGATGTTGCTTCTTTGCCCTTTGTGGCCATAACTCAACCTTCCTTCGAGCTGCCATGGTTTGTTTTGTTGTTTCTCTTGACCAAAATGGAAATAATGAGGCTCAGCCTCTGTAGCTTTTGATCTTTTTGTAGCTTATAAAACTCGACCTGTGAGTTACTTAGGCTATTTTGAGAGCATTACTAAATAAAATACATCAAGGGTTTTGAACTATGCTTGGCCATGGTTATATTTCTCTCCATCTGAGTATTTTTTATTCATTGCATTTTGTATTTTTAGAGGAAACCCTCACATGGGTGACAATAAATCTATATTTTTATTAAAAAACCTTAGATGGGTACTCTAAGACCGCCATGGTTGCCTTCATTGCATCTTTTGTTGCACAGAAATATGCTCAATTTGTATTCAATATGAACAAAAATGTATGGTCATATCTTCATCTTCCAAATGTTTGAATATTTACCCTCCATTTCACACCTCTATATCTATCATTTTCAAGCATGTATTCTAATATATTTATCTGTATTCTCACGGCTTGATAAAAACCCTAAGCGGGCTCTGTGAGTAGATGTTGCTTGAAACCTTTTTTTCTTTTCTGAAGCAAAGCATTGTCACTATGCATATTTTATTGTTCTCTTATTTTTCTGATATTATGGCTCCTTGTACTATACCATGCATTTGCTATAAAGAGTTCCTCACTTCTTCACTTTTGCTTTCTCCTGTGTATACAAACATTTGTTGATCTGCAAATTCTGGGCATTAAGGAAGACTAAAAAACCCATATTCCCCTTTCAGTAATAACTATAGCTTCAAGCATCAAGATTGTGAATGTGCACAAGATGTTATTCAGATCTCAACTCAAAGATAATACTATTAATTTCCTTGGGATATAAAGATGCTAACATTATAAACCAGTATCTCCAAAAATAGACGTGCTTTTAGAGGTCATTAAGTTGTATCCTCCATGAGATATTATTCATAGTATCAAGATGAGAATAACAAACCTGCTGCAACTTCTATCATTGACTACTCTTGTGTAGAAAACCTCAGCCATCAAACCATTATCTGCATATTCTTCTATAACCTTTATGGGTGATTTCGAAGGCTCGTCTCTGTTGCTCTTGCTATGGTTCACGTACACCTGTTTCTTTTGTGATAACAGTCCTATTTCATGATTGTTCTTGAAATGAATCTCTCACGTATGAACAATCATTTCAGTCTTCTGTAGACTATAGCTTTTGTGATCTGCTTTAATAATTGAAACAATTGGGAATGGCACATAGTTTTACACATAGAAAATATACAGATTGATATCGCACACTCAATCCTGATCTACTAACATTGCCTCATCCTGAATTATCCCTCTATCTAACCATTTAATCAAATAGCCTTATTTGATTAAAGTCATCTTAATTCTCCTTTTAATTAAATAAATCCCTTGATTTAATTAAATCATTGTCTCTATGTAATTAGCTAGGTCATTTCATCTTCCTATATTTAGTTAAATAATCCATATTATTTGATTAAATCTCTAAAGTTCATCTAATTAAATTAAATAAATCAAAAATTTATCTAATTTAATCTAACATCACCCCCTTTGGTTAAATAAATCAAAATATTTATTTAACTAGGTCTTAATCATTTTCATCTCTTTTTTATTTATTTCAACCCACAAATATAAATCAAATAGTCAAATCTCCTAATCTCCTCTTAAATTAATCAAATCCTAATTAATTTAATCTTAATCACTCAAATCCTCTAGATTTTGCAACTTGCACATTAAAATGAATTTAATTGATTTATAAATCATCTATTTTCATTCAAAAAAGGCATCAAAGATGGAATATTCCTCAAATTTGAAATCTCCCCCCAAAAGGACTTGTCCCTTCCAACAAAGCATTTAAAATCTCTTACATGTCTTTTTTCCTTGAGCCAAGTGGCATTCAATGGATTTTTCCTTCTCTCTTTCATGTCATTTCAACAAATTCAAAATCCAAAAATATGCATTTATTGGCACAATCCTCAAAACTTGCACATCCTCCATCCACTCATAGGCTGACAAGTGGCACTTTGCCATTGGCTAATTCTTAGTCCCACATTGCTCTATTTTGGACATTCATCCTTCAATCTCATATATAAATAAGAGGCTAATCTCCTCTTTCTATCATCCACAATTTGAGTAAACTTACTATGCTCAAATATTTAGCTATCTCCACTCACATTTTCGAATTTGTAGCTAGGTTATGCAGGTTTTGGTCTTAAAGCACTCACCATTCCTCATCAAAGTGGATCATTCATCAACATTCATCAAGATTGCATCATTGGAGTTGGGAAAGGGCCAATTTTCACATCAAATTGGCACCAACTCCCTCAAGAGATTGAGAGTTTGTTTGGTTTTAGAATAGGATTTGATATTTTGTTTCAAGTTTATTGTGTTCTTCATTTCATTCCTCTTCTTTTACATTCAAATGAATTTCTTGAGGAATCATGATTTTAACCTTGCATTTAATCTAATAAGTTGATTGTTTCTTGTGTTTTGCAGGTGTTAGAATCTTGGTTCACAATAGTAATGATGTTTCTCTTGATGCTTTAATGTGACAATGCCTCACTTGCATATATGGTTGTCCTCCATGATGATGATGCTTAAATTTGTATTTAGTTTGAAACTCATAGTCATGCACCTCTTGCACCATGTAATGCATAGGACTGTTTGTTGTGAATGAAACTCTTACAACAATATAATTGTGGTAGGACCCATGAATGATTTGAGATTGCATTTTTGTCAATTGTATTCAATGTTATTAAGCAAAGACAAGTGTAGATCTTCTCTATTGAATTTTACCATGATATGGCTTGAAAGCTACTACTTAAAGTTTTCTTTGAATTTCTTTTATGATAGCAGTCTTATTTTATGACTGTAATTGATATCAATGACTCACATGTATGAATAAATGAGAGATATCCTCCTGATATGTCGAGCTCTACCCTTGTGGGAGCCCGTTTTGCTCCACATATCTGATGAAAAATGATCACGAACATAATGAACCTGTTCTTGCACATTTAAACAAACATGTTAGTAAAATAAATAAAGCTGAAAGCTTCCATTGAATTTTGTTTTCCTTGATTTTTAGCCTTTGTGTTTTAATCATCTGGTGAATTCTTAACTGGATACATATTACATTCCTGTTGGTAGTGTAGGCATGAAGTAGGATGTAATTTATCATTGCTCTAACACCTTTTTTCACAATCTTGCAGATTCATGGAGCGTGGAATCGAATTGTTGCAGCTTGGAGACACAACAATCTTGAAGAAATTCGAGTAAGAACGATTCATCATTATAGGCAATGATGAATCGCTCCCCTCCTTTGTGTTTATATTATCTTTAGTAATGTAGTATACATCCTACTTTGTATTCATTATTTGATTAAGAAAATCAAATTAAGTTACTCCCACAGCTTGTGTGGGACTTTGGTTTTTACAACATGAATAAAACAACATTATTATGCAATTTTAATGATTTCTTCTATTACAAACCTTTGCATAATCACATCGGAAATTCACAAGTAACCAGCTTCTGGAATAGAATGAATACTTAAGCATAAATTTTGTACCTTTCAATAAAAAATGCAAATCAACTCTGTTGTTTTGAGCTATAGCTAAAAATAGGTAACAGTATGTTCACAATCACTTGTTCTTTTCCTTTCCCTTCAACTCTTGGAGTCTTGCATGCTGGTGGAGTATAGACAACAATTTATTTTGCTATTTTCTTCTTTCTCTCCATCTCACAGGAGGAGGAACCAACTTCAAGTGCCCTTACCGGAATGAGAATACCAATTGAGCCAAACTTTCTTAGCAAACCTTTAAAGAAAATTTCATATACTTGATCACAGTTTTCCAAATTATTAGAGTATATGTAAATCTTCTTGCAAACTGGTTCACTCTCTTCCCATATTACATTGTTCTTTAGTGGTAAGAAATTCAGAAAGTACGTCACAAGGCATATAACCAAAGTACCAAACCTGAAAGGGTAATCTATCTTCTTTGTCAATTGCACGTTCTCCATCAGTTGATCTTTCAGTAATCTGCAAAGGTCAAAATCTTGATCTTCCATTATCATCTTGTGTGAAATGTAAACAACACCTGCCGAAGTTGCACCTTCTCTATTTCTAAAAAATATTTTGTAGGATACTCCATGCACAATGTACCTTGTCATTGAATCTCTAATTGTGGAGATTATCAATGCCCTTTGATCTCCAATTACTCCAGTTAGGGTTTTGACTTCTTTATTGCAAATTGACTTCTTCCTCGGCACATCCCCAACTTTGCATAACCTAGTTACAATTCCAATCACTTCTTTCAAGATATGGAAGGGTTTATCCAGAGTTCGAATATCGTCATTCAATCATCCATAATAAACTCAATGATTTATGTGTTTATGAAATAGGGGAATTCACTCCAAATGTCCAAGATTTTGTGTTTTGTTTCTTTCAGCCATTTCAATTCATCACACGACATGTTTCTTGCAGCTCTAATCTTCTCACTGCTATACTCATCTAGGTTTATCAGTTCTTTGATTTTTTCCATTTTACCTTTTGTACACGACTTGAAAATAAGTTCTTCAACCACACACCAAATTAGACTAAAATTTATCAATACAACTGAAGTACTTGATGGATTAGGGTTCTTCCGCTGAATACGCTTTCAAAATTCTAATGCAAAGTGCTCTCCTTCTTTTCTTCAATATGCAGTGGCAAATAAGGGTTTCAACTTGCCTTTTATAACTCGCACACCTAACTTTTTTTGTTA
The DNA here is from genome assembly GCA_007258455.2 of Sequoia sempervirens. Classification (NCBI taxonomy): domain Eukaryota; kingdom Viridiplantae; phylum Streptophyta; class Pinopsida; order Cupressales; family Cupressaceae; genus Sequoia; species Sequoia sempervirens. The sequence goes on from VDFB02321248.1 coordinate 75,117, forward strand.
TAAATGCTTTTTCCCTAACTCATTTGGATACCCTGTTCCATATACTATGAAAGATAACTCTTTTGTGGGCCTTCAACTCAGCATAATACTCTTTCCAACTATTTCAAAAATATTTGTAGATCATCAGTGCAATCACTACACTCATCTAAACCCTGGTGTCAATTACCGACAGGGGGTTTTAAGGATTTTCTTGACAGCCCCCCCTAGGCCAGAGGCCCAAAACTAATTCCCAAAGGAATTACCAAAAGCAGGTTCTGGTGTTGGATCATTTCCTGCACTAGAGGGACTCTTCTTCACCCATGTCTTCTTCATCTGATCTCTTATTTCATCCACAATCACTTTCCCTTTTCCTTTATCATCTTTCTGTGTATTTCTGCCTTTGTATGTCAGACCTCTTCTATCCATATTTTTGTTTCTGCAGAATCTTGTAATGTGACCATATTTTTTGTAATTGAAACACACAACATTTCCTTGTCCAGAGCAGTCATTCCATTGATTTCTTCTTGATCTGCACTAGTTAGCAATATGGCCAAATCTATTGCATGTATATCATCTAACATCTCTATAAAAGTTGTTCATCATGTTTTTGCATTCATTTGACTTATGACCATACTTGTTACAATTAAAGCACTGACCTGAGAATAATGGATCACTTGATTTCATTTTACTTCTACATTGAGCAGCCATATGACCAAATTTATTGCAAGAAAAACAATATCCATTAAAATTTTGAGCATTAGGTTGTCTTACCGGATTCATTTTTTCTTTGTTCATCTGATTTCCTTGCCTGAAATTCCTTTGTCCAGATCTAGAACTTTCTCCTTTCTCGTATCCAAGACATCGCTTGTCATTTCAATTCTTCTGACCTTGAGTCAGCTCATCAAGATTAAATGATCTAATCTTGAACTTATCCTTGTATTCATTTGTAGTAGCAAGTTCATCCCTAAGAATAATAATCTATTTTTCAAGCTCTTCTTCATTTTTTCTAGATTGTTGCAATTCAATCTCTAACTAAATGAATTCTCCATTAATTATGTTGCATTCATCAGATCTTTCTTTTAGGGACTGGGAAATATTTTCCTCATTCTTCTTTCTTTCTTCAGTCTCCTGAGTCATCTTAATCACCATAGATTACATAGATTTCATCTCATGCTTTAGGTTAGCATTGTCTCTGGCAATCTTTTCACATTCTTCAGTTATTTCCTTTAAGGTTTGATTTAGGTGAACATCATCCATGATTTTTCTCTCTTTTTGCTTTATCTGGTCACAAAGATCCTTTCTCTTCTCCCTGGACTTAATAATTTGATCCTTCAACTTCTGAATGAATTTCTCAGCATCCTTAAGATTTGCTCTCAATTCCTGAACTTTTGCTTTAGACTGATCAAGATCATCAAGTGCCACCAAAAGCTGATGATGAAGACTACTAGAGTCCATTACATTCGAAGATCCACCTCAAGCTATTAAACTTCTTTCGAGGAACATAGCTTTAATACCAATTGTTGGAATCAAACAACGCTGAGAGGGGGGTGAATCAATGTTGTGCAATTTTTAACTTTATTAATCTGATCTCTCAAGTGTCTATAACATTCAATCAAAAGAAGATGCATGAACATAAAACAATAAGCCACAACACCATAACACAAGGATTTTTATGTGGAAACCCTATTAGGGGAAAAACCATGATGGAGGTCAATCCACAATTTGAGTACTCAAATATAAGTGTTTTACAAATGGGGAATGCACTTGCATTCAGGCACACTGCCTAGAGCTCACTGATCAAGATCAGGAAGGCTCACTACTCAAGATCAGGAAGGCTCACTGCCTTACAAAAGATTTGGATTACATCAAAATATTTGAACTAAGAAAGTAGCATCTACAAATGCTTGATTACAGTTCCGATTAGGCTCATAGATCAAATTCTAGACCTTCTGTCTAATTCTGCACTTTGCTCTGTTCTGTTTCAATTCGCTTTAAAAATATCCTTTATTACAAAAGTGAAACTGTACATAATCAATCAACTAACCTTCTGATATTTGCAATACACACTAACTTACATCGAACACACTTCAAAATGAACTAGTCGATCACTTATATATATCTCCTACCAAGGATTTAATCGCTTCATGTCGGCTTCAATAAAATAGAAAATATTTACCAACTGTTGGCTCAAATCATGAATAAAATTTGATGTGCATCCACCAAAGTCTACCACAACATAGTGAGGACCCAAAACAAAATCTCCAATATGAAAATACTCCAAACAATTTTTCCTTGAACATCTGCAAAATCCCACACACTTAGTCGGCCTTCTAGCACTGTTGAACAAAAAATCAAACAATTGGATCTCCTAACTCGTACACCAATTGATGTGATACAAAAATAAAGAATAATAAATTCTAGATACCCAATGACCTTCCCTAAGATCCACAACCCAAACTGATAAACTGGTGATGCAAATAGATTAATAGATTCAACTTTAGTCAGATACCCTGTTCTTTACTCTATCTCCCGGTATGGTCAAATACTGAAGTGCGAACCAGATCTATGACTTAGTTTACCATCGATGACAACACCAAAAGCCATATTCCAACACATCCTACCTCTAATTATGCCATTCCACCAATTTTTCACAAGTTTCATTGGTGGAATGGCCTAATTTTCCATTTTTTTAACTATCAAACCCTCAAACAGGGTTCTATAGACCAGTTTCAGAAGATTGCTTATGAAATGCACCAAAATCTATAAAAATAAACCAAACAAAACCCAAAATGAAGCTATCTCATGCCTCCATTGAATTCAAAAGCTTCTAAACCATTATTGCACAATACAGACCCCTTACAAAAGCCTGCAACATCAATTTACCAGTGAAAATGGAAGGAAAAATTGTATTATTATTGATTCAATCTTCAATACAAAGCTTCCAACCCTTCCTCAAGCCTTTCCATGCCTTTTAAACTCTTACACACCAAAAAAAAACTAATCCACCTGACTCCAACTAATGTTTGAACTTCTTGACCATTGGGATTCCCACTTTTGCATTTTTTGCACTTTTACAATATTGCATTTTGACAACATTAACCAAAATGAACCCCTAATATGAGTCAAATGGTCTGTTATGACCTTATTCGACAAAATAAGACACTATCACCCCAAAAAAATATCAAAGACCTTATTTACAAAAATGAACTAACATGGTGCTCCTACACCACACAATTACAAGATAAAATCCTTTCCAATTTAATTTGAAGGTACTTTGAAGTATGACCTTAACCAAAATGAACCCCTAATACATGTCAAATGGTTTTTTATGACCTTATTGGACAAAATAAGACACTATCACCCCAAAAAATATCAAAGACCTTATTAACAAAAATGGACTAACATGGTGCTCCTACACCACACAATTACAAGATAAAATCCTTGCCAATTAAAAGTTGACTCTTAGGGAAGTTAACACACTGACCAAAATCTTTCTCATAATCATCAATCACTAGCTCAATAGCCTTAATTTCACAAACCCATGATTCCCCATGATGATAGTATCATCAACAAATTTTTGATGCATGATAGGCACACATTGGGGCGAGGGAATCAAGCCCCCTCAAATAACCAACCAAATTTTCCTTCTAAATGTTTTGTCCTAACACCTCAGCCATCAAGATGAAGAGAAGCATATAAATGGGATCCCCCTACCTGATACCACATGAACTACGAAAGAAGGGAGAGGGGAGCCATTAACAAGCACAACAAAGGAGGGAGTCAAAATGAGTTTCTCCACAATCTGCAAGAATTTTTGACAAAAGCCAAAATGAGCTAGAACTAGTAGCATGAACTTCCAATTTACACAATCATAGGCCTTGAGAAGATCTAGTTTAAGAAAGAACCACAAATTCTTGTTAGAAGAAAGAGAATGGGCCACTTCATGAATAGTAATAATGGAATCCAAAAATTTGGCGTCCGTGCACAAAACCACTTTGATGCTTGGATATGAGACTGGGGATATTTTGAATAGTTGCCAATTGGCATAATTTGCAATTACTACAACCACTACTCTTTTGGGCTTCCATAATGCTAAGAGGCCTCTTGATGCCCCCTATGTTGGTGAGTGAGAAAATTTCTTGACCACCCAATGTTTGAAGATAGTTGAACTTGAAGACTCTAATTATATTCTGAAGTCCCATTTAGACTTCAATCTAGTATAAGTTGAATACCTACTACAATTTTAGCTTGGACTTTAGCTAAATGGGGTTTCCTCCCTCTTTTTTCAGGTGTTCTCTTGGGTGGTGGTGATGCAACAACCATTTGTGAAATAGATAGAGTCTGTGAGAAATCATTGTCAAGTTCAGGTTCTTCTCTATCCATTTCATCATATATTTCCTTTATTAGTTGTGATCCCACACTTTTCAATATCTAGTCTGCCATTTCTTCCAAATTTGTATTTGTTGGATTATTAAAGGTGGGGATATAGAGTTTCAACTTGTTCAAACCTTCACTATTGATTTTCCATTTGATCATTATTGAGGACATGCAATGAGTTCATTTTATATTAAAATATTGGGGATATTATATTACCAAGAGATTATATATAGCTCACAATTCAATAAAATTGAGCTTAACCCACGACTATTTTATGAACCTCATATCAATTCATTTGTTGGAAATAGTTAAATGATTATGATAATGATTTAAATTTGCAACATTATGAAGGTTTTATTTTCATGTGAGGTTATTTTTGGGTATTCAAATCACTTGTAGTCAAGTGTTTATCTTAGCAATTGTGAAACTTTTAAATAAAATTATATTATAGGAGTATGCATTGGAATTTCTCGATTGAAATCATGACCTATATTCATTCCAATGATAATCTAGAAGTTTTATTTAATTTAATACACACATATATATAATTGAAGTATATTATGGAATTGTTTCTTAAACTATTCTATTTTAAATATGAGAATTATTCTCTTCTTTTATTAAGGACTGATAACTAAGATTATATATAAATTACTATTTTTGTGCAAGTAAATATGTAGGTTTTTCAATTGATCATTATACATATGGATTAATATGTATATAACAAAATAATGTCTTTGATTTTATTTGTTTTGTAGGTATAAACTCAAAAATAAGAGGTAAAAGTGAGTAACAATAGCATACAATATTATTTTTTTCAAATTTAACAAATTTGAAATGTAATAATTATGTACATCATTTATGTGAAACTCTATTCTTAAGAAATTTAAATTGAGATGATGTATTTGGATACTATGTATTTGATTGAAAAGAATATACATATATAAGTACTATACAACAAGAAAGTTGGGGGCATTGAACTTATAATTATTGATATTTTGGATATTGTAATTCTTTGGTGGTAGCCATAAATTATGATACTAAGGTGCATATCAGAAAGGAGAACACACCCACTTGCTTCTCAACAACTTCATTTAATATTGGATATTGTTTTTTTTATAATTTCTTTTAATACTTTTATATCAAATGAATTTAATTGTAACTAATTAAAGCATTATACATTATGTGTTTAGGATGCTTAAAATACCTCTTTGTTTGTCTACATGGAAATTCATTTGAGTAATTGAAAAAATGAAGGGGTTGGTGGGGGCCTTTCTTGATTTATTTTTATTGGTTGAATAATTGCATGTACAAGAATGGTTTAGATTACTGGGGGATTGACAAATTCTATTCTTATCTCATTTATACATTTATATTTATATTTAATTAGAAGGAATGGTTTAGATTGTTGGGGGATTGACTAATGTATTTGAATTAGCTCACACTCTTAACAAGGTGAAAATTAAAATACAAGAGCTATTTCAAAGGAAATGTTGTGAATAGTGTTGGCACTATGAAACTTATTTTGTATAGTGGCTATGATAGGATTAAGGTGACATTTACCTTACAATCCAATGTATTATTCATGTGCCTCCAACACTTTTGGAATGTTTCCTTGGACACATAGAGTGTAACTGGAAATTAATTTTCAACTTAATTTTTCTCAAAATATTGATATTAGTTGTCATATGCATTCATGAAGGAGGTGGAGTTGGAAATGGTAGTTTAAAAGCTATATTTAGAAAATATCTCAACTTGAGCATGATAATTGAGTAGTGGAGTATCTTGAATGTTATTGGTGGGTCCTATATGGCTTGGGTGATGATTTTGGATTCTTGCCTTGGGATATGTTCCATTATGAAAGAGATACATGTCAAAGATGTTGTCTATTATTTAATAAAAGGGGTAAAAACTTTATTGAACATCAGAAGAAATCATTACATAAAGGAAAAGGGCTAAAGCCCGAAGAAACCTAAAAGAACAAGCTAGACAAAGAAAGAGACAAAATCAACCAACACCACCACCAACTCTATCCTCAACAATAACCCTCTCCAAGTCCAGACAAAGCTCATGGGGGATCTGTGCCCATTCTTCAATCTTCCATCCATCCACATGATCAAAATCCCATTTGGATAGGCAATCAACTGTCCTATTCCACTCCCTTGGAATATGGAAAAAAGACACCAACTCCATCAAGGAACCAATCTGTAGAATCTGCTGCACTATCACCGCCAATTTCCAACTAACATCAAACACCTTATGTTCATTAAGCAAGTTGATCAAAATCTGAGAATCTAAATCACAAATGACATTATGCCATCCCAAAGCATAGGCCCTTTCTAAAGCATAGAGGATCGTCAAACCTTCCATAAGGTTTATAGTTCACAAACCTTTATGGATAAAAAGAGGAAAACCATCAAACCAGAAGAGTCCCTGCCAACCCCACCAACTCCAGCAGGTCCTGGATTTCCCCTAGAAGAACCATCAGTATTAACCTTCAAAGTGCTAGCCAGAGGGGGAAGCCAACTCCTCACTCTTTGAACTCGTTGACTTACTTGCCTTCCTCTCCTACAACAAGTAGAAGATGAAGATAACCCGTGTATACCCAACCTATCCACCATGTCCACATCCCCTTTCTCCAGCGGCAACACCACCTCCCCCTTAAAAGATGTTGTCTATTATTAGTATAAATATTGTTTTTTAATTTTACTGATTTAGAGTTACATTTACTATTCTTAGCAAAGCCTCTTCATTTTTTATACTATATTTTTTCATTTTACCATGTTTTGATGGTACATTATTTTTAAAAATGATTTGTGATATTTTTTTCCCAATTCTCTATAAACTAGAGACATGAGATGACGCAAGAGCATCTGTGGTTGACCAACAATCTTGTGTCAACCAAAAAATATATATTTTAATTTATTTTCCTAAGGTTGGTAAGTGGTTTATTTGATAGGGTAATTTTCTAGGTTAGAGTAAAATATTTATTAAATGAATGCCTTTATCATTTTGTGGCAAGATATTGGTGTGGAGATAAATTAGGGGAAATTTTTTGGAAATTATTTAATATTTAAAAATTAGAAATAAATATTCTTGGGTGTGCGTCTTGGAGGGAATATGAGTTTGAAAATGCATTTATAACTTTCTAAAATCATGCATAAAAAAGTGGGCACCCAAGGTGAGTTGGCATGAGTTACATTAGAATCTTCCCTAAAATCTAGGAATGGACTCCAATTTTGGCAATTTTGGTGGGAGTGGGTTTAGGAAAGTATTTTAATATTATGTAAGGTTTTGGGGATTTATTTTTGGATGTTTCTTTCCAATTTGGTCATGACTTTTTTCTAGTGAAGTTTTTGGAGCTTGTTTTAGAAGATTACAAGTAATTTATACTATGTTTTGGTAGCCATTTTTGGCTAGAATTGGAAGGTGGTTGTTCCAAGTGCAAAATATTGTTGGAGAGGAGATTGAGAGTGTTTTTTTGCAGGTTTGAAGGTGTTTTGACAGAAAAATGGATCATGGAATTCATTTTTGAAGATGGGTATAGTTTACAGATTGGAGTTTGCATGGTGAAGGTTGTAGATTGAGAGTGATTTGAAGGAGTTGAATAAAAAGTTTGTATTTGATGTTATTTATTGTTAAGATCAGATTTTAATTTGATTTTTAATGTTTCTTTATCTATCAAGAGGCTGAAATATTTGTATTTCCATTATGGAGAAGATACTCTGATGTTTGCAAGAGAGTTTTGAATAAAGAATTTGGAAATTTATTTGCAAAATTTTTCCATACTTTCTCTTTTCTAAGTTATTTAATATTTAATTCAAATCATTTAAGTGATTTGAATTTGTGATTTGAGAAGAGAGATTCTCCCTCTACATCAATGGTATCAAATTAGGAGTTCTTGAGTGTGAAAACAAAAGCATTGATGTGAGGTAGTTTGTACCTAGACTTGTGGTGGTGAGAGTGTGATTTGTGTGTAGAAAAATCGCCAAGCGTGAGGCAATGTATACCTGAGAGGTTGAAGATTGAAAGTGTATGGAAAGTGTTTGATGAAATGGAAAGAAGAAAGGCAAAAAATTTGTCATAGTTGTGTATGCAAGTGAAGAGGAAGGAGAAAATATTACAAAAGTATATTTTAAGGAAGGCATAGAGAAAGAGAGCGAGAAGGAAGAGAAAAGTGCAACAGAGGTTGAGAGGAAGAAATAAGGTGCAACAATTGAAGATGAAGAAGATGTTGCAGCAGTGATTGAGGAAGTGAAAGAAGTGAGAAGCAAAGAGAAGAATGTAGAAGAGGGTGTAAAAAATGAGAACAATGAAGATGTAGACGTGGAACTTGAAGTTGCAGTGATGGAGTGCAAGGATCTTGCAGTGAATGGAAAAGATGAAGATGATTTGTTTGCTAACGAAGAACAATGGATGGAAAATATTAACATTGTAGCAAAGGAGGAAGAAAAATATGTTGGTGCAGCAAAAGAGAATGAGGTAAATGTAGAAAATTTTGAGCATAGTTTACCTTTATTTGCAAGGATGAATGTAGAGGATGTAGTTGCAAACTGGTGTATGGATAGCACATATTTGAATGCAGAGGATGGATTATAGAGGATGTTGCAGGTGAGACTTGGTAGAGGTGGTCAGTTTGTGGTTGGCTAAATCCCACAAGAGAAGAGAGGAGAATGTATGGTATTATGAGGAGGAGGATGGTACATGGTGTATACAATTCCATGAGAGGAGGGAAGAATGGAGTGTAGAGTTTTCAGAGGAGGAGGTTGCTTGTTCCAGCTAAGTGTTGGAAGGGGAGAAAGAAGAATCAATTGTAGGTGTTGAATTTAGTGATGGATTTTGTTGAGGATTACTTGCAATCCAAAATGGTAGTACTACCACTCAACTCCATTTTGTGAATCCCTATTCACAAAAAATTTCCTACCCTGGGTGTCTAATGTAGGAGCATCTGTGGTTGACCAACAATCTTGTATCAACCAAAAAATATATATTTTAATTTATTTTCCTAAGGTTGGTAGGTGGTTTATTTGATAGGGTAATTTTCTAGGTTAGAGTAAAATATTTATTAAATAAATGCCTTTGTCATTTTGTGGCAAGATATTGGTGTGGAGATAAATTAGGGGGGAAATTTTAGAAATTATTAATATTTAAAAATTGGAAATAAATATTCTTGGGTGTGGGTCTTGGAGGGAATATGAGTTTGAAAATACATTTAGAAATTTCTAAAATGGTGCATAAAAAAGTGGGCACCCAAGGTGAGTTGGCAAGAGTTGCATTAGAAACTTCCCTAAAATCTAGGAATGGACACCAATTTTGGAAATTTTGGTGGGAGTGGGTTTAGGAAATAATTTTTAACATTATGGAAGGTTTTGGGGATTGATTTTTGGATTTTTCTTCCCAACTTGGCCATTTTTTTGGGTGAATATTTTGGAGATTGTTTTAGAATATTACAGGCAATTTAGACTATGTTTTGGTAGCCATTTTTTGCTAGAATTGGAAGGTGGTTGTTGCAGGTGCATAATCTTGTTGGAGAGGAGATGGGGAGTGTTTTGTTGTATTTTTGAAGGTTTTTTGATAGTAAAATGGATCATGAAATCCATTGTTGCAGATGGATACAATTTGGAGATTGGAGTTTGCATGGTGAAGGTTGTAGATTGAGAGTGATTTGAAGGAGTTGAATAAATAGTTTGTATTTGCTATTATTTGTTGTTAAGATCAGATTTTAATCTGATTTTTAATGTGTATTTATCAATCCAAGAGGCTGAAATATTTGTATTTCCATTATGGAGAAAATACTTTGATGTTTGCAGGAGAGTTTTGAATAAAGAATTTGGAAATTTGTTTACAAATTTTTTGCATAGTTTCTCTTTTCTAATTTATTTCATACTTAAGTCGAATCATTTAAATGATTTGAATTTGTGGTTTGAGAAGGGAGATTCATCCTCTACATCATGAGATAGTAATTTTATGAGATTATTTTATAGTTTCACAAGTTATTTTGAGGAGTAGTTTATATCTAAATAACTGGATTTCCTTTGATAAGGATTATCCATATCTAATGAGTTGTAACTATATCAAAGTGTTGTCAAAATTTAGAGTGTTATTATGTGGTTTTATCTCTCCTTTGAAGATTAATACATAATTTTCCTCTTTCTTGTTTGGAGATTTTTAAAAGGTTCTATCTCTATCTTCTTATCATCCTAATGATGAATCATGGAGTATGATCCAAAATTTTGATATAAAAATTTGTACACAATTTATCCATGAATCTCGAGCACTAACTATGATAATCCTTGTTAATCAAATAAATTTTAGATTTGCATACACTTCTAGAATATTTTATTGTAGTAGTTTTAACTTGATTATCACTATTTGGTATCATAGCTAATGGTTCTACATATCAAAGGATTCCTTTCTATTAAGTGTTGAAGGTTTTTTTACTACAATGGGAGATTTTGTATTATGTGGTTTTAAATATTTGAGGAAACAATTGTAAACCATGGATTCTACCTCCCGTATGGACATTGAAAAATTTAGTAGTATTAGATGCAAAATGTGGAAGTTAAAGATAGAATATCTCCTTGAAGAAAGATCATTGGTTTCTTATTTCACAAGAAAAGAAGCTTTTTGATATCTTTTATGAAGATTGCTCAAAATTTTACAAGAAGGCACAAGGAACCATATGGTTGTGTCTTGCAATTTTTTTCCTCTTGAATTTTTTTGAGGAGGCTATTGCATAGAAGTTTTGGAAGAGGATAGGTGATATCTACCAAACTAAAAGTATTATTAACAAGTTATATCTCAAAATGTGGTTGTATTAATTAAAAATGAAAGATGACAATTCTATTAAAAACCATTTGAATATTTTTAATTTAATTTTAAGCCAAATTGCTTATGTGGGTATTAAGTTAGGAGAAGGAGATAAATGTATCTTATTGCTTGTATTTTTACTTGATATTTGGGAAAATCCATGAACCAAGGCTCAAAATATTATTTACATGTATGAGGAAGGTCCAATGAAAAGGGGGGCCTAACTTGGGTATAAGAAGAAGAATAGATCTAAGTCTAAAGGAAATTTTGAGATCACAAGGAACAGAAGAGTAAAGTGTTGTAACTCTATCAAAAGGGTACATGTGAATAAGGAATGTAGAAATAAGAAAAAGGTTTCAAATTCCTCCATGAAAACTTCCTCTAATGATGGTGAAAATAATTCTTTATTTATTTTTTCTTATAGTATAAGTGATGATGCTTGGCTTATTGACTCAAGTTTCTCCTACCACACGACTCCTCATGAAGAGTGGTTTTCTACATAAACAACTTATGATGAAGGATAGGTTTTATTTGGAGATAATAATACCAAGTGGATGTTGGTACAAGGGAAATGTATAATTTTGTATTAGTGATGGAAGGGTTAAAACCCTTGATCATGTTTTGCATATTCTAGGTCTTGCAAGAAAATTACTTTCTATGTCCAAGTTAAATGATTTTGATGTGCATGTGAAATTTGGTAAGTTTAGTTGTAGATTGGTAAGAGGGAATTTTGTGATTGCTAGAAGATCTCAAATTGATATTCTAATTAGGCATAATGCCTCCACTATTTCTAATTCTGCCAATGTAACTAGAATTAAAAATACATGTATGTTGTGGCACCAATGTTTGGGTCACATCAATGGAAGAGGTTTAAAGACTATTATTTATAAAAATATGGCTAACAATTTTTTTATCTCTTTTGGTAAAAATTATTTCTATGAGCATTGTGTTTGGAAAATAGAATGGATCTTAGTTTCCTATTGGAAATAATAGAGCTACTATTTTATTATAAACTGTTCATTTAGATGTATTTTTTCTAGTGAATGTTGGTTCCATAGGTAAATATTGATATTATATTATATTTATTGATGATGTTTAACTAGATACGCTAGATTTATTTTATGCATTCTACATCTAAATTTTTCACTAAGTTTAAGGAATTTAAAGCCCTAATTGAGAAGTAAAAAAATTATAAGAGTTTTGAGATTTGACAATGGTGGGGAATATTGCTCTAATATTTTTTAACTAAACCTTAATTAAAAGAGATGGAAGTATGCTAAAAGGTATGAAGTTAGATTGGTGCTTTTGGGTATAGAATATAAGTATTGATTTTTATTTGATCAACATATCTCCTTATTCAACTCTTGTTGAAAAATATCCTTATGAAGTGTGGATAGGTAAAACGATTTTAATTTCACATTTTAATATTTTTTAGTTGTGAGGCATATGTTCATGTGCCTTAAGAAAATTGATTTAAACTAGATCTAAAAGCTTATAAATGCATCTTTGTTGGTTATAGTGAGAATGTTTAAGTTTATAATGATTATAATCCTCTAACCTAGAAACTATTTGTTTTTTTGAAAGATACAACAAAAAGGATGAACCAAATTAGATTGTTTCTTTTGGGTAGATGCTATAAGAAATGCTTGTTATTTGATTAATAGATGTCCTTATTCAACTCTTGTTGATAAAGATACTTATGAAGTGTAGACATGTAATCCTTTAATTTCACATATTTGGTTGTGTGGCTTATGTTTGCATACCTTAGGAAATTCAATCTAAACTAGATCCAATCTCAAAAATACAACTTCATTGGTTACAATGAGAATGTTGAAGGATATAAGTCTTGGAATCCTGTAGCCTAAAAAAATATTTTCTTAAAGAGATAATTTTCAAAGATTTTAGAGCTTATTTAGGTGGACAACCAAAGGAAAATAAATTAATAAAAAATGTACAATTTGAAACAAAAAAGAAAAGAAAAATAGGAAGATATACATATGGAAGAATAGATAAATGGAGCAAAGGATGGAGAAGAAGAAGAGGGTTCAAAGAGTTCATATGATGATGTGTAGGATGAGCATACCAAAGAATAGGTAGAGCATATTACTCATACCTTAAAAAGGTACACAAGGAAATTAAATTCGATTGATATGTATGGCCCACCATTTATTTATTTATTTATTTTGAGTAATGATGATGAACCTAGATCTTCTAGGGAGGCTCTCTTTGAAGGATAGAAATTATTGGATGTAGACCATGTAGGAGTAGATTATGGCCTTGGACATTTGTCATAATTAGGATCATGCTAGTTTTTTTAGGGAATAAAACCCATTGGTTGATTTTGATTTGTATTGAGAAAATAGATGTTAAAACTACTTTCTTACATGGGGATCTTAAGGAGGAGATTTATATGTCACAACTTGATGGTTTTGTTGTGAAAGGAAAAGAACAATTAGTTTATAGGTTAAAAAGATACCTATATGGTCTTTAATAGTCACCTAAGATTTGGTACTAGAAATTTATTCCTTTAAATTCAAATTGGATTTTATTAGGAGTAAGAAAGATAATTGTGTTTATCTTAATATTATTGATGATCAAATATTGATTATTTTCTTTAATATGGATGACATGTTGTTTATTTAACTAAGAATAAGGCAATAATTAGGGATCTCAAAAATCAACTTTTTGGCACATTCAACATGAATTACTTGGAGGTTGTTAAATATATTATTAGTTTGGATATTAGTAGGTATTGGGTAAAAAAAAATATTTGGTTGATTTAGAGTATGTGGACACCATTTTGTGATGGTTCAATATACATTAGTGCAATCCGGTGAGTATTCCTTTTACGATTGGTATTAAGTCTAATAATTTTTATGGAATGTATAATGTATCTTATGGTAGTGTTTCTGGTAGTTTTATGTATTCAATGGTTTGCACTAGACTAGATATTGCCAATGTAGTGGGAGTTTTGAGCAGGACTATGTCCAACCTTGGTAAAGAGCACTAGAATTTCATTAAGAGGGTATTATATATTTACATGGAACTTATAATTTATATTTGTGTTATCATGGTAATAGTGATGTGGACAAGTTATTAGACATAGGGGAGTTTTTTTATACAATTCAGGTAGGTGATCTGGATAGTCAAAGTTCCACTAGTGATTGTGTTTTCTATATTTTTGGAGGTGCAATGAGTTGGATGAGTAAAAGGAAACCATAATTGATTTTTCAACTATATAAATAAATTATATGTGTGTGCAGTGTTTTTATCAACTAATAATGCAAGGAAACATAAAACCAAGCATTTATTAAAAACAAGAGAAAAACACTCAAGATAAGACGATATGGAGCTCAAACCAGTGTATGAAACCTCCTGTTGTGTAGATTTTCCCATGATGTGCAATTTGGATGTGTGCTCACTCATAAATCCAATAGCATAACATCACTTGAATGAAAAATTGGTGAGAGAGCCATAAAATGGGTAAGTATTTAGATATATAGACTAGAGGATTTTGGATGGAGGGATAGGATTGAGAGTTAAGGATAAAGGGTTGAGATGCATTGAGACATCTCAACACACATGGTGATGAAACTTTTTATCATGCGGATGCATGAGACAAGATGGGGGTACTTGATAGGTACCATGGGGATTAGGTAGGAATTTAAAATTTCTTGGTAGGGCATAGGGATTATAAAATGGAATTAAAAAATCCATGAAGGGTGTTGGGTGAATAAAAAGGAATTAAAAAATCCTTGGGGATAGGAAGCATTTATTGAAGGGTTGACCAAGGGATTGATTAGGTTAGCTAAGCAATGATTAGGTTGTACAAACATGGGATTAGGGCATGATTAGATGGCTAAGGGAGATTAAGAGCCCACTTGCATTTTATGGAGGATGTGACACCTCCCTAATCAATGATTAGGAATGTGCACATCCTAATGATATGATTATGCAAGTTAATTAGGATTAGAGAAAAATTATGGAGGATGTGACAAGAGGAGAGAGAATTAAATATTTAAATTTAATTCCTATAGGATTTGTGACTAAATAAAATAAATTAGTCCATTTGAGGAGAGGTGATAAAGGAGATAAAAAAATTAATTGATTAATTAAATACCCTAGGGATTTAGAGGACTTTAGGGATATTAATCAAATAATTGCAATATTATTTAATTAATGTGGATAAGAGGATATTTAGATGAAAATGGATACATTTGACCAAACGTAAGTGTTCAAATTTAGGTGTCTATAATATGAATACTAGACATGTCTCTAAGGAGTTGGTCAGTTATAAACACTTAATACATGTATTGGTTTTGATTATAGGATTGTTAGAATTAGGTGTGATAATCCAAGTAATATTTTTTTGGCCAAGTATCCTATGCATAATTATTTCACTAAGTGTGTTGATTTACAATATCACTTTATGGGTGAAATTGTTGAGAATGATACGGTCTTGTTAGAGAAGGTTAACACTCTAGGTAATGTTGTAGATTCACTTATGAAGCCAATGACCATGGATAAGTTCTCTTGGTGTATGAAGCTATGGGCCTTGATACTTTTTATTAATTATATTTATCTTAACTATGGATATATTTATAATATATAATGTCAAGAGGGAGAATGTTGGGATTAAGGTGTCATTTATCCTACAATCTTATGAATTATTCATGTGTCTCCAATACTCTTGGAATGTGTCCTTGGACACATCTAGGGTGTAATTGGAAATTGATTTATAATTTATAGTCTCTTAGAATATTGATATTAGTTGTCATATGCATTCATGAAGGAGGTGAAGTTTTCAATGGTTGCTAAGAAGCTAATTTAGAAAATATCTCAACTTGGGCATGATAATTGAGTACTGGAGAATCTTGAATGTTATTAGTGGTCCCATATGAGTTGACTGATGATTTTGGATGCCTACCTTGGGATATGGGTCATTATGGAGGAGTTACGAGTCAAAGACACTATCTATTATTAGTACAAAGGTTATTTTTATTAGGAGTTACATATTACTATTCTCGAAAGATCTTCATTTTGGACATGGATTTATTGTATTTGACCATGGTTTGATGATACATTATTTTTAAAGATCATTTATGGTATTCCTATCCCATGTTTAATGGAAAAAGGGATCCTAGACCTAGTATGTAGATCATTAAGGTCAATCCTTTCTCAAATAAAATTAGAAGCCAAATTAGCAAGGGTATGAGATTGGCTAACAACCTAAAAGGAGAGCCAAACTACCCTGGATCTGGTTCTTTTATTGATCTAGAAATTGATTGAATTTTATGTTGATTAATTGATTTAGTTTGACTATGCAACCTAATCTGAAATGTAATTTATCATATAGACGAAAACAAAAAGTTACAAAAAATATTTAGATTTGAGACTGAGATATAGAGAGGAACCCATGACAAAAATTTGGAGCTGATTTACAAGGTCAGGGGTGTGGGTTGACCTAGACTGGACTCCTCTTTTTATTTTTTTGGATCTACAAAGTATGAGTTATAGGTTGTGGTCTACATTGTGCTTTTTGGAACTTTCTTCTGCTAAAACTTTTGGATATGGTCTACACACATGAAAAGAGGGAGAATGTTTGTGTTGTATAGGGGCTTGCCTAATTCAAACCCCATTTTGATATTATATCTCCATGTATAACAAATGATGATGATCAAGAGGGCATACCCTAGGTCGAACAGAGGCCAAAACAACAATAAGTAATTGAAATGATAAATGATAAATGATAATGTTACCTTGATGTGAAATCCTTGACAAAGTGATGCCACATAAGTTGCCACAAATTTTGATAGATGAATGCCTTGATTTATTGATAGACCTACAAAATGTTAGATCATAAAACATAATAGATTGATGTGGATGGCATGTAGAGGATAACTCAACACATATTCATGATTTGGCATGATTCATCATAATAGCTCCTTGCACATAAATTGATTCATTCATCTTGATATCTTCCAAGCTTGAACTTGATTGATGAAAGTGTTGTAATAATGTTGCCAATTCTTCCCTTGAAGACTTCTTGACTGATTTTAGGATCTTCAATTTTGCACAATAGATTTTCTAGATCTCATTAGGATTTCAAATGATGAAAAATACTATTATTTAAATACAATTCTTCTAATTTCTTGGAAATCAAATACCGATAGCCAAAAAATGAAATTATATTGTCAAATAATAAAATAACAACACCGACATATTTGAATTTGGGCCCAAAAGGTTTGGTCAAGGGTGTTGGGCACCCTAGACCAAACCTATCCTTGTTGGGGCCTAAAGTGTTGGGGGGAAATATTAAATGCTTAATTCTATTCCCATCATTTGATTTTCTAAAGATATTCATAAAAAAAGTAATTAAATGTATAATTAGGTCTAGGCACATAGGAGGGAGCAAAACCTAGTGTGAAATTGTCAAGGGTGACAATTTTTGACGCTACATCCCATTTCTCCATAAATTGAAGGCATGAGCTAGTAGTTTTATGAGAGCATTTTATAGGTACACAAGTGATACAGAGTGTTGTCAAAGTTCAAAATCTTAGTGTGTGGTTGTAGCTCTCCTTTGAATATTAATACATATTTGTCCTCTTTCTCACATGGAGTTTTTTTTTAAAAGAGATTTTCCCATAAATCCTATTATATCTATGGTTTTTTTATTTTGCAATCTCATTATATTTATCATATGATAATCTTTGTTAATTAAACAAATTTTAGATTAGCATATACTTCCAAAATATTTTACTAAATTAGTTTCACCTTGATTATCAACAAGCTTGGTGGTCTTGTTAATGATATTACATGGATTATATTTTGGTGAGGGATGATTTAGTGTTGGCATTAGTGATTTATAGGAAAGAATATTGAGAATCTTAGTATTCCTATGATAAAATGATTCGAGACCTTCTTAAGATTTTAAAAATCCTTGGCTAAGGGAGTGTGATTGTGATGTATTCTTATTTTGTGATTAATTTTTGGTGGTTATTTACACATGATTTGGTCTCTTCCTATGTGGTGCACTCTTGTGGATGCATCCATGAAGGCTATTGTTCCACCTTTCATAGTGTCATGCACTATAGTTGTTTAAATCTACATTTGGTGGGAGATTTCTCCCATGATGCTTTCTCTCCTTCATTCATTTGACATTAGTATGTTGTATATACTCTATATAATATAAAAAATTATATTTCTCACTAGAATTCAATTTATGTTTCTTTTACTTAATATTTTCAAATAACATGTAATAACTAGCCTAACCTAAACCACGATTTGTAGGTCTATTTATCAAGCATTGTTCCATAACAATTTGAAATGAAACTTGTTCAATGATTTTGTATTGCTATAGAATGAAATATAATTATATTGTTTAAGAAACTAATAAGGTTATCTCCACCCATTGGACTTGGTATACTTCATACTACTATAATTTGGACTTCATGAATATAAAATGAGATACAACACATAATTGATATTTTCTTTAATATGCCTAAGAGAACATGATCTCATTGCATAACTAGAAAATGATTTATTTATTGTCTTCCATGTGTCCTATTATTGTAGCATGGTATCACTCTTTAGAATATAAAGTGGTATGTTTTATTTATTTATGTGTCCTATTATTATGTGTCCTATTATTGATTTATTTATAATTGTTTTAATTGACTTAAGTAATGTATAAAACTCTTGCTTGGATTAATATAATGAAACTGATCATTATTTATTATTTATTTTTGCATCATTAAGAGAACCTAATATAGTATTTATTTGAAGATAAATCATACACATTGAATACTACTTGAAATGCCTTAAACTATTCCCTTTTTGTTTTAGTTAAAGATTCAAATAGGAATGTTGTAAACTATAGTTTGAATGTATTAAATTATGTATTTAATCCTAGTTAAAGTGACATATGAAAGAAATAGGTAAAGTGTCCTTATCTTTATTTATGAATTTTTTGACTAAATGGTAGATTAAAGAAAAAAAAATTAGGTGTACATCTTAGTAAATATTTTGTTTGCATTCTTTGGTTATGGCAAGTAGGATGAGAAGATGCATACATCATATGTATAGTAGGAGAAGATATTGGAAAAACATCTTACATGACTTGAAAAGACTCAGCTAAGTCCATACTATCCTCAAGCACAATATAAGAAGAAAAATGAGTAATAAAATCATGTACCAAATGCATAAATGATAAAATAAATAAGATACATTAAATAATTGTAATGCTCTACCACTCAAATCAAGTCTAAACCCACTAATTAATAATATATCACCATCCAAGTACTCATAATTAGTGAGTAAAAATGACTTAACACATAAAGACACATTAGTAATACCATCAAAGATATCATGTAACAACTCCTTGATAAGATCCATAACATCATTGTGTAAATGAAATATCAATAACATCTAAATGGGAAGTGAATGAATTAACATCATAATGCATAATATTATCATGAACTATAATATTAGGTACACAATGAGATGGACAAGGAATATAATCACAAAGCACATCATCATCATGTATAAATATAAGATATCTCACATAGATTAGTATTTATAGATTCCTCACAAGATGCATCATCAAAATACCATGAATATAAGGGGATAGAAATAGAGCTCCCATGACATATAAGAGGAATAACATCACAAGAAACAACAACATAATGAATAGCTAAAGAAGATATAACCTTATAATATCAAACATCATCTATAGATGTATGAAATATGTATAAGGCAAAGGAAAGATCTAGTTCACTATCATAGGTTGTGAGAAGGTATCATCATCATAAATCATAGTGGCATAAGGGGTGAATTTGGTTATAAAAGATAAGACAATATCCATAATGAACAATTCTAGCAAGGAAAGTGTGCAAGGGAGAGTAGGTGAGTAGTAATCAAATAGAGATCAAATAACATAAGCCCAAACCTTAATAAAGATAAGTCAATGATACACAAATAGCCTGGGTGGATCCAAACCCTAATCAAATTTGTTATATAATATGCAAGCAATAAGAAAATATAATCTAAAATCCTAATGAAGTATAATGTGTAAGGTCAAAATCCTAAGCCATGTGCAAATGTCAAGGCCACAACAATATCTCACAAAAATATCCTAGGTAAATGAATTAAATCAAAATGATAAATAAATTGCACCTAGGATGAAAAGTTAGGATTAATAATTGATATTGAAATACATATTATAATTAGCGTAGGAATTAAATAAAATAAATAAATAATACTTAGCTCTGACTCGATGAAGAAAAGACTATCATAAATGTCACAAATTGATTTTCCACCAAACCAAAGAATCTATACTTGTTAGTCAATGACCTTAGAATGCAAGATTTTTATATTGACTATTGAGTTCAAGGCAATACTTGTGGAATTGATCTCCACAAGCGTAAAATTTAACTTTGTGCCTGTGAAAATAGATCTATGAAAATGATATGATGGAATTATCATGATTGAAAAGGTTTGCCTCCTAGTACACATGTATATGGAAAAATGTGGTTGGCTGACATCATTTTAGGATTGTAAGACAAGGATTTATTCTCCTTCGGTCAATTCCTTAGGTGGGCCTATTCAATGATTATTAACAAATTATTTTGTGTGTTCCAAATCCATCCTAGATGATTCAAATGAATTAGGATTATTCATTAAATACATCGCCCAAGCATGTAATTTGAAATAGTTCACACTTTAGTCAACTCATTAAGATTCGTAAGGGAGAGAAACATGGGCTCAATTGAAGAAAAATGCATTTAAGTGTTAAAGTAATTTGATTCTACATCGATGGATTTGATCTAGGGCAACAAATGAAGAGTTTTATAGATAAGTCCATATTCTTAAGATTTTTTACCAACTTTCAAATAAAAATATACCATCTTACGCACTAATATTCACGCATACAATTGACATGAAAAAATCATTTTTAATAAAGTCTTCTAGGTTGACCAGTAGACAAGTTTGTTAAGATGCAGAGTTTGTGAGGCAATTGAGTTGTACAAATGAAGTGGTTGGTGGGTATGAAACATGAAAGTGGTGGAAATGGTGTTAGGAATGCCTTGATTGGTGCACCTACAACAACTACTTTGAATTTTTCTACATTCCACATTTCTTAATGATCTCTTTTGACATTTCCACTAACTCTTTTTTTTAACTTCATTGAAAGGGTCTTTTTTGTTTTTATTAGTTTATTTATAAAAGTAGGTTACGTTGGATAAATAATGTATGGCGAGTCACGAGACCGTCATTTGACGGTGGATTTGATGAATGCGTGAGTGGAGGAGACACAGACTTTTGGCTTCATTAGACGTAAATATCTCTTTATTCTCAATACTTTTGTTTTGCACGGTACCGACTTTTATTGCTTTATAATTGTTTATTATTTAATTCCATTAACTTAATCTATTTAGATTGAGCAGTTTTATAAACAAACAATCTGGAAGACTTTTTTTTGTATTGAATTTTTTTAATAAACAGTAGTGATAAAATTGTGAGAAATCAAAATGTTAATTTAGAATAAAATAAGTATTAGGAATGAAAAGCACTTAATTTAATTTTATTCAAATATAGTTCAATTTTTAGTTCCTGCCGCAGGCAGAAAACTATTGCATCCATTCAATACAAATTATTTTGACTGACATTGACAGTGCCACCAATGGGAAACTTGAATTTTAAAGTCCAGCACTAAATCTATATAGTCTATATTAAATTGTTTGGTTTTCAAAAAAAAAAAATGCTTTTATGTTTTTTCCTATTGGTTGGTTTTCTCAATAGTCATTGAGAAAAATAAGAGTTTTAATTTTACAAAAAAATTTAAAGCATATTAATTACATGAATGACAGGCTCACTATTCATTGACATCATAGTAAAATAATAAAAATAATAAAAAATAATTAAAAAAGTCGGTGTTTTCTATGCTATGAAAACCTGACAGGCAGTTGACTGTTAGCAATAAATGTGCATAGTCCAATTTTCCTACCGAATTGAGTTATTATGGTGACATCTTCCGATGAAGAATAAATGTTCAATAAATATATCAAAGTACAAGCATTTATTTTAGTATTAAGTGGGAGACAGAGAAAGAGTAAGTGCACGGAAAATTTGCATTGGAAAAGACGGGCGCCATAAAATCTTTGACTATGTAAATAATTCTGGCAAAATCTTATCTCGTATTCATGGAGTGAAATAAATATTTACACTTTCTGTCAGATAATAATTCAAAAATTTACATTGGAAAAGACATGGGCGCCATAAAATCTTTGACTCTGTAAATAAATGTGGCGAAATCTTGTCTCGTATTCATGGAATGAAATAAATATTTACACCTGTCAGACAATAATTCAAGAGTACAGTTTGGGCAGCTCGTAAATTGCAAGAATGGGATAAAAAATGTATTGCAAGGTCTCAAAATTCTCAAAGTACTGAAGACATGCCATACTTTAGTGCCATTCTCAAAGTACTCAAGGCGCCATTCTGAAAGCACTGAAGAGCATTCTACTTGCTCACTGTAAGCACTGAAGAGCATTCTGATTGCTAACTGTAAGCACTGACTGTAAGGTGTGTACTCTTCTACCTAATTCTGAAAGCACTGGTGCCATTCGTTGTCTGTAATTTTGTAGTATCTTCTTTCTTTAGATCTGCAATTTTGAAAGCATTGATGCCATTCGTTGTCTGCAATTTTGTAGTGTCTTCCTTCTTTAGATCTGCAATTTTGAAAGCACTGGTGCCATTCGTTGTCTTCGTTGTCTGCAATTTTGTAGTGTCTTCCTTCTGTAGATCTGCAATTGCATAAGTTATAAATCTAACTATTATAATAAAATTTCATCAATTTAAATAAACTTATATTTCTTATATTTATAAATATAATGCAATTTTCATTTTAAGTTGGAATAATTGTTTCAGGGCAAAAATCAGGAATGTTCTGGAAAGGGACATTACAAAAGTTTCAGCGGTTAAGTTTTAACAAATGATGTCTTTTCAGAAAACTCTGGCATAGTAGGTGTTAGAGATGGCAACAGTCCTCCGTATTTTATTTTCTTAAAAATAAACGTCTCAAAGATAAAATAAGAAACTAATAATAACCTAATGCAGTAGCCTTTTATTTATTCTTATTCCTAAGATTCTTTTCCTGGTCTGTAGAGCTTCGACTGCATTTTTTTCTGATCAGAATTCCTTCTTACAACTACACGGTGTTCCTCAGCGGAAATATAAATTTACGTTTTCATAGATTGTTTTTTTACAATTACCGATGGACCTGCAGATATTTTACTTAGGATTTGAGTTTTCTAGGTCTTTTTCCTCATTTCTGCAGCGATTATTTTGTGATATACCCTTAACCGTAACTCTTTTTCCCCTTAGCCCTAACCCAATCTTTTCCCAATTAAATTCCGGTTAACTGACAAAACCTGTATCTTTTGGTTTGCCGAGTTATTGCCGAGAAATTTTTTGTTACTACAGTTACAGGTTGTTTTTTGTCATTACCTTTGAGATATTAACTATTTTTTACTATTTTTTTGTTACTACAGTTACAGGTTGTTTGTTGTTAAAGTATTTTATTTTCTTAAAAATAAACGTCTCAAAGATAAAATAAGAAACTAATAATAACCTAATGCAGTAGCCTTTTATTTATTCTTATTCCTAATATTTCAACAACTTAATTTGATATTCTTTATTCACACATCTCAAAAAAGCACTGTCAAAGCTTCACGTTGTTAGACGACTGTTGTTTTCAAATGTTAGAAATGAACTTTGTTAGATGGCTGTTGTTTTTCAAATATTGAAAATGAACTTTGTTAGATGACTGATCATGCCAGGAGCTTGTGGATTATAGACAATAACTTTTGGATTGTACCCAAGAACTAGGGGCTCGTCAATCAAGTGTTGCTAATATCTTTATTGGTAAGACTTCATTCCTTTCTCTGTAATATTAGTTTAAGTTTGTATTCTATTTTATTTTCTTTCATTTCTTATGTTAGATGTTTACCAATGTAAGAATTTTCATGCAATTTTGCAGGCTTACAAGTTTGGAGGAGCAGTTAAGATTGAGGAAGTTGAAGGCATACAAAGACATACAATATACAGATTCTAAGTGTGTGCTCTTTCGATAAATAGGTCAGTGTCCACAGTTTCTATCGTTGCTTTTTTTCCTTTACAAAAGTATGCAACCGGTGATAGTTATCTTGCTTTTTTCCTTTACAAAAGTTTTCTTGTTTTGCAAAAGATGCTTCGTCAAAAATTAAGTTGTAGTTTTTAGCTCAATTACCAAATGCTCAGAATTATTTTAGCTGAGTTTAAACTTCAAAAGAGCAGAGGCCTAGAAAAGTGCAGTATTTAGTCAACATGTATCTGTAGTTTTAGTTTTCTCCTGATAATTTTGGGTGAGTTGTTTGAAATTTTAAGTTACGAGATATAAACTTGAAAAGGGTAGAGGCCTAGAAAAGTGCAGTATTTAGTCAACATGTATCACTAGTTTTAGTTTTCTATTGCTAATTTTGGGAGAGTTGTTTGAAATTTTACCTTACAATATATACTATAGGTCATAGAAACTTATTTCTACACAAAGCTCTATTTTTTATTAGACATTGTGTCACAGTTATTAGCCTTTAGATGGAGTGCCATGCGAAATTTTATTTCACAAGGAATTAATAATTGAGCAAATATAAAGAGCATAGGCCTAGGAAAGTGGAGTATTTTACTTTATATATATCACTATATAATAAATAAAATTATAATGAATACCTTAGTGTAAGTAAAATTATGTATAAATCAAATATATATATCATTATATTTCTATATAAATTTTGACAGTCTAACCAAAATGTCTCATTTCATCTGATACAATTTTCTAAAAATTTTGATTGTATTTTATTGAAAAATCTCTAAATACTATTTTAGAGCCATCAAATGTAAGCCTTGAATCCAATTAACTATTGGAATAAAACACAGTAATCCAGAACAAAAATCAGGAGTGCTAAAAGGAAAATCCATCTAATAATCAAATTAATAAATAAAAAAACAACGCAGAAAAACACTTAGGAAGGAACAGAGAAAAAATAAGAGGATAGACCCAAACTTAAGAAGCAATAGACAAAAAAATAAGAGGAAGCAATCATAGGATACAAAAGTTCCTTGTCAAAGCTAAGCTAAGAGCCAATAGAAAGGAGCTCACCAAGACATAGCTCTATTTTGTGTCAGAGTCTTAAAAATTAAGACATGGACATATAGTTAAAATTGATGATAGAGTATAGCCTAAAATGCTAAAACATAAACAAAAACAAATAAGAACAGGCAACACAATATACTGGAGAAAGGAACATATGCATTAAATGAATATATTGGATAAAAATTACTTGAATATCGGCACTCTGCAGATTACATGTGTATGCAGTAGTTCCATGAATAATGTAAGCATCGTATCAATATAGCACAAAATAGAGCATCAAAAACACTTGGTTCCCATAGATTTATTTGCACTTTATAGTACTGGCAACTCTTCAATAAGCTGCCAGTAAAGTAAATTACTAAATCACACACGAGTCAAATGAAATAGAGTAGAATACCCAGGGGACCAATAATATTGGCAACAACAAAGCTAACATTGTACCATTGTAGCTATATTTGTAGAAAAAAGAATGTAGCATGATAAGTGAAGAAAATTCAAACATGCTTCATAGCTGTACAAACCTTATGCAGATAATCTAAGAATCTCGCTACTCCAACTACAATTAGAGTCAAAAGAGTACATTAATTGAAGGAAACACCATGCTAAGGGAGATTAAATGGCTTAAATCCAACCAGGTGTGTGTCACTAGCTTCTTTGCACAATGGATTATAGAATGCACTGAATGTAATGACAGTATATGTGACCATCAAGCAAAAGTCTGATTAGGAAGGCAAGAAATAAAGGCAAGCTTGTATACCGTTTTATTGTGCATATTATTATTTTGCATGCTTTTCTGTGTCTTACGCATGACTAGACCTGGTGAATAATAACCCTAGCCTCCACTTCCCGTAGGGTTATTATTGAAGTACAGTTGAGGCTCACCATGAAAACTTATTTGGTCACTTGGTATGCCTCATTAAATATGAGAAATCTTGATACTTGCAACTTTATTTTAAATATTCTTTTTTCCATGACCATAAGGTATTCTGGTTTAAGATCAAATTCTTCATGCTCGTGATGCTATTTCAAATCACATTTGTCAAATAGCTAGCAATGGCCAGTTTCATGTTAAGGGCATTTGATTCAATGGGCAAAGTGTTAGTGAATCTTTGTTAGACATGAGAGGACCCAGTAAGCAATTCAAATAAAATATATTTTGTCCCTTGTAAGAAATTAGGTAGGCATGCGAGTTGCTTGCAAATCTTTCTAAAACTATTCCTTGTATGAGTTTTGGTCAGTCGTAGGCTGCCAACCACATACATGACCCAATATAGTTCCATTGGCCAGCAATAGATGCCACCTTATGAGGCATCCCTCCCTTGGAACCAATGTCCATAGTTCCAATATGTGTGCTTGCAGATTGCAATAATGAAAGGATTGAAAGGTTCTTAAAAATGGGGTTATACAATAATCGAGTATGTCTACTCTATCAAGTGTGAGTTAACAAAAGTGATGAGCAATTTATGGTTGATCCACTTGTGTGTGTTTAACAGTTCCAAACTGTGTGTGTGCATGTTAGCGTTGATGAAAGGATTGAATAGCTCTATAAAATGAGGGTCTATAACAATCAAGTATTACTGTATTATACAATATCAAGTCAGTTAACAAAAGTGACATGCAACTTATGGTTGTAGCTATACGACTGCAATAATACACATTCTATTACCACACCTAGAGATTGTGAACGTTCTTTGATACAATCAATTCCTTGTGTTCCTTTGTGTGTCACATCAACATAAAATAAAATACAATCCCCTAACAATCCATGACAGCATTCTGAGATACTCATGTACTTGTTATAAATGTCTATAAAATTAGCATGTAATACAGGTTAGTCTAGCATGTTCAAAAGATAGGGAAGCAAGGTATGTGATTGAACATTAAGTATGCATATAGGTGATATACCTACAGGCCCTAATTAATTAGTTTGAATAGTTTAGATACTTCCAGTTCTAAATTCTGCACTAAAAGACTCGAGTTGATAACATGTCAAGAATTAGGGGAAAAAAAAAAAAAACTTTCCTAATTATATGGATTTTCCAAATGATACAAAAATAAAGGCTGGCATACCTTAGTTTTGCAAAATCCAGTCATACGCACAAACCCATTGTAATTATTTATAGGCATGATGCCAGGGACAATGGGGCACTTAATGCCAATTTCCCGACAATCATTCAAAAACTTCAGATAGATGTCTGTGTCATAAAATAACTGTGTAATTATTAAATCTGCACCTGCATCAACCTGCAATACCATGCATAGTAAGTTAAATTAGTTGGCAAAAGAATCTTGTCAAAAGAAACCTGTGATACACAATAAATTCATAATAATCCTGTCAGAAGACTAGTTGGTAAAGAAGAGAAGTCCACTGTAAGAAACAAACCGAGGGGCACACTAATAAACAAGATATTAGCAGAATTCAACATCACAGTAGGGAATACCATTATACCCACTCATCTGAGGTTATAATGGGAACTGTTCTCCTTTCTCGTTGGAAAGAAATTTCAACAAAAAGATTAGACAGAATGAATGTATCATTCAAGTCTTATATCAGAGGAAGCTAAATTAAGTAGAAATTATCATTCACCAAATAAAGCAGAAGAACTATTTTTTAAAAGTTTTACTAGCAATTTTCATATTCTTACCATTTTTCCGATTCCTTCAGTTTCCCCTTAAGCATCCTAAGGTCCTAGTTTTAGAAAGAACTAGAGTTATTTCTTTTACACTAAATAGCCAGCTCACATTCAGGTCCGGTTTAGGTTTACAGATTCAGTACATGGATTCAACAAAAGAAAATGGGATTGGGTTTGTTTTGAGTTCATCCATATAAAAAATATAAAAAATCATAAATATAAATATTTCAACCTAAAAATAGGGAATAACCACATAACATACATTTAATAAACAAAACAACCATAAAAATCTTATAGATTCATATTTTCCTGATATTAAAAGCTTAACTCCCTTTTGTGGACCCTACAGAGAGCATAAAAATTAAAAATTAAACCCACTGTTAATACATTTGGACAATTATAAGCCAAAAGATAAAAAGTAAACCCACTGTTAATGAATGCAATAGGCTTTCCAAAGCAGGGCTTCAAATTCAAATTCCTAGCAGATTCAAACGCCAACTCTAATACTCTAATATTGTCACCAAGGACCAATTCTGTCAAGCCTCACAGCCAAAACAATTGAACCCAAATTGCCCCAATAATGTGCAAGAAAAAGAAGCAGGACAACCCAGATTCATGAAGCATCAGGGCCTCCTAGAACAATCTTCTGAGGCCCACTCTGCTAGAGGGAGTGAAGCTCTATGGGGTCTTTATAATAAACTTTTCACCTCTTGTAGCTGAGATCATGGGCTACGCAGGGTAGGGAAAACGCATATTCAAGTGTCAACTGTATGATGATTCACTTTATTTGTAAGATTTCCTAAACAATAAACCAGTACTCGACAATTTGAAAGCATTATTGAAAACTTCACAGCAACAGTTACCCAACTAGAAATGAAATCTCTAGGCACATGCTATGCAAATAAAACAATCGCCCACATTATAGATGAGTCCATCGAGCCAAGGTTGCATATAATAAGCCTTTGTCATGGAAATTATCTCACTCATTAAAATAACAATCACCCATTTCAAAGCAGTAAATGCATCAAAACAGTGAGTAAACAACAGATGGAGTTCGAAAGGGGCAAAAAAATAGAAGCATACCCATTATTGTCGTAAGCTTTTTGCCTCTGCAAACAGTTACTGAAAAGAACAGCATTAAAATGTAAACAAAGTAATCGCCACAAATGATAGCTTCCTTTGCCTTACTTATCGCCAAAAGAACCTGACATTGACTATCTTCGTGCCTTCAAATCTACTCGTTGACTGCAATAAAGGTAGAAGAAGCCGAAGACAAAACAATAACACCATGGAGAGGAGCCTAAGGTTAAGAAAGCTTGAATTCCTTAGGGTTTAGACTTGAAAAGCGCAGGTTATGAAACACGTAGCTGGGGGACAGTTTTCAATAGTACACGTGTGATAATTGAAGCCAAACAACATAGAACATTAATGCAATATATAAAGCTTAAAGTACGATTGATTGATGCTTTCTAAGGAGACCTTCAAACGTGGTTGGATATAATGCTTTGTTCAATATCTCACACCTTCCTTGGCTTTGACAAATATCCACCGACTCCTTAATAGCATTATTGTTAATATGACCAAGGCTATGAGAAGCCCAACTGTATCTTAAGCTTGCGTCCTTAGTCCTAGAGAATGATTAGCTTAAGCAAACAAATTGTTCCAAGCAGTACAAGTACTCAAAGACAATAAAAACACAATGAGACGGCTTCAAGAATCCCAAGATCTTAAATTCTCCTTTATTCAACATATATCAATAAATTAAAAAAAAGTATTATTATTATTTTTAATATAAAAAATATGCAAAAATATTATCAAAGCTTTTAAAAACAAAAATACGATCCTCAATTATTAAGCTTAAGTTATAACTTAAAAATATGAAGACATGAAGATGTAGTTATTCCTGTCCCTACAGACAGTAGCTATCCAACATTTCTGATTGACCATATATTGTTGATTGTCCATCTTTAGTTGAGATTGTTTTTACATATTACTACTAACTTATGGTTTGTTTTTTGTCAGTATTTCCTTCTTCAAATTAATAAATGAGTCATAATGAAATTTACAATTTAGTATTTGGATATACTTGTGATTTAGTATTTCATGTATTCCATTATTGATTGTTATGCAACCACTGCATTGCTCTATTGCCATTATGTACATACTGTCATTATGTACATCAATAGCCACTTCTTGCTTCAAAGTCCTCCACCTTTTTAGAATGATGTCAATAATTGCATTATGTAATTATTGACATATCTTAGTGAAGGCATACACTAAGGCCCACTTCTTTCTCGTGACTTCAGGAGTACAAGGATACAACACATCAAACCAAGCCACTTGCAAATGCACTATCTAATGGCCCTAAAGCTACACTAATTCATTTCTAATTGTGCTTGTCTACTAGCTATATTATTAATTTATAATTTCCAAGCATAATTTAAATTTATACAATAGCAATTATGAGTTATAACCACCACAATCATTCCTGTTGTTTATTATACTCCCGCCCCATTCCCAATCCTCTGTAGAATCAAGCTAAAATGCAAAAACTACATATTCTTTGACTATAATTACTAGTACAAATTGTGTCTTGCAATTTCAGTCTAACCTAGTTCATCATATTTGACATTTTCCCCATCTTGAAGTTCTTGCCCTTCTAGATTAACTGTGAACAAAAGTTCCAAGGGATATTTATATCATGGATTGATTATAAGCCACATAAATAACCTCCCATGTATGTCAAAAGACTGCTAATGGATGACTCTGGAAAAGGGGAGCTTATTTATATTGCTTAATGCTTTGAAAATTTTAAAAAAGCAATGCCTAGGCTAGAATCGGGATAAGAACAGGCTTCTCTAAATACATGATTTGTTCCTAGTAAAAAAACTCAAGCATGCTTGTAAATAAAGGCTTATCTCTTTTTTTTGTACCTATATGTCTCTTTTCAAGCATTTAGAGTGCATTGTGCAAATGATGTTATTTTATTGCTTAATAACTAACTAGGATGTATCTTGTACCAAAATAATGCTGTCAGATATTATTTATCTTTCATTGAATATTTTCTTTTTGAATCAAACACTACTTAATATGCTATGATAAATCTTCTACAGGATATCACAGACACAGTTCCATTGATTTTGGAACACAATTTGGACCAAACACAAACTACCTACAGATCGTTTCTCTATACCAAATTTTTTTATATACTGTATACTGTACCTTAGCAAACAATGAATGATCCTTTCTATTACAATAATATGCTATTCCCATCTATTGTCCTATTTGTCGAAATGTGCCTACTGATATTGTTACTAATCCTAGTAAAACATACTCCTCAATTTCTTATACTACTACTATGCAATGTAGTAGTCTTCCTCTACTTCTTTGCATAGATTAGAAACTGGAGACATAAGAAATCAAAGCTTAGTGTGTCATGATAACATTCTTCAGTAGAAGTAGATATTGCAAAAAAGAAATGGACACAGTGCCAAGTCAATCAAGTTCTGAAGAACCTGTAAAACCAATTCAACCAATTGAACAAGTTAAATTGAATCAAATGGGATTCAACTACTCTAAAAAGAAAAACAAATATAAAGTTGTAAGACGTCCATGGGGTCATTTTGCAGTAGAAATTAGGGAGCCTGGATCTAAGAAATGTCGATGGCTTTGAACATTTGATACGATTGAAGAGGTTGCAAATGCTTATGAAAAAGTTCCTAGCTGCATGGAAAGAACAAAGGCAAGTACAAATTCCAAGTATAGCATTTCAATCCCACAGAATTCCTTTGCATATGCTTTGTTGTCATCTTACGAAGAGAATTCTACAGCCACAACAAATCGACATTTTGTTGAAACTTCCAGATTCATGCGCCATCCACTATTTGGTTATATGTGTAGTAATTCAACACATATGATACAAAATTTTAAGGCCAAAGAAGCAGGGAGAAACTGTGTTGACTCAAATACAGGTCTATTGGATGAAGTGATCTACAAATACTTTCCAAATTTACATGACACTACTGCTATTGAAGACAAGCAACGGAATGGTGGTACATATGAAGTGGCAAATGGAAAAGTTGCCAACTTGATAGCCACAAATTATGACAGTTTTTACATGAACCATGTGAAGGGTATGATTCTTAACACCAACTTTAGATATCAATTCTCTATGATATTACTTCTAAATCATAATAGTACCGAACAATAGACTATGTCATTTGATATGCAGATTTAGTGTTATTGTTTCTGATATTATTTCTTACTAATTAATTTCCTCTCGTACTATTTCTATAGATGATGCAACTACTGTTGGGAGTTTTGTCAAGCAATCTCCAATGTTGTTTGAATATGATAGCATTTCCAACAAGATGAACACAACTAAATACAAATCAAGTCTTCAACATGTCCTCCAACATCCTCACATGGATACTAAGAACATAAACAAAAACATTAACAATGGATGTTGTTGTTTCATGAAGGAACCTACTAATTCCATTGCCATAGAACAACTCAACCACTGTGAGATCTATTCACAGACTGCAATGGAAGTGCAAAGAATGAAGATTACAGTACAACATATGGAGAAAAGCATGATGTTGTTGATGCAATCTAATGCAAAAATTATGCACAATTTCCCAACCATGCTCTCCTTTTTTTAGAGTTTCAATTTCTAGAGACATACAAAAATGCATATAATTTTCATAACTTTGGAAATCTGTATAATTTGACTGAAATCACTTTCTATTTCATATTACAATTCTAAATCAAAAATTGATTTTAAAAGAATTACTTGCTATAGATAGTTTTCTAATTTAATTTTGGGAATTTTCTATTTTCTTATGTTTACAATTCCTGTATATGCACGTCTTAAAATATTAAGAATGCAAATGAATGTAAAATATTGTTGTCTACTTTTTAGTTTTTAAATGCAATGTTTCCCTTCCAAAAAAAATATAGATCAAATATCATTTAAGTCAATATTTTTTACTCTTATAAAAAGTCCATTTGTACTATACTTTTTACACAAATTTATGCATTTATGTTTAACTCTTTCTCAACTTAGATTTATGCAGATAGTTTTAATCACTACAAATATTTGTATATTTCTCTGCAAGTAAAATACAACAAAATAAGAATAGTAATTTTCAATAATTAGAAATCCAAATATATTGTAATGACATTTGGGAATTAATTGTTGCAGAAGGCAAAGAGGGAAGTAACTAAGAAAACAACATAAAAAACCAATGAAAGCAAAACAAGTGAAAAAATCAAATGCATTACTAGACATGGCAAAACAACAAGTTATAGATGTAGAAAATTACCAATTCAAAACTCATGCTCAACCTTGCAATATTGATATTGCATTAAAAGGCGAAGGACTATATAGAATGAGAACATTTCAATACAATGTTGGTGATTGTTTATTTGACTCACTAGAACTGCTACTCAATTATCGTTACACATCAACCCAACTACGAAATGGAACTATTGATTTTTTCCTCACTTGTCTTGCAAAAAATGACAAAGAAGCAATCAAGTCATATAACTATGAATTGGATCCACAAACCCTATGGCAATTACATGGTGTGCATGATCGCACAACATATCTTCGTAGAATGCGATTATCTGCAAAACCAAGTTCTCCTAACAAAGAAATTGGACTATGGGGAGATGTATTTTGCATTCAATGGCTCTCCAAATGGCTAGATATACAAATATGTCTCTGGTCAATGACAACAGCCAAAAACTATTTGCAATTCAACAAATCATCCCTTGGAGAGCCCTTTTCAATTCTCTTTCATGATGCAAATGCTTCCAATGGACACTTTGAGCCACTTCTAAGGAGTAAAAAAGAATCTTTAAAATACCAACCTTCAACAAAACTTTATCAACTCAAACAACTCATTAGGAATAATAATTACAACCAAAATACCAAACATTTTAAACAAAAAAATATATTAAAACAAGCATCACAAATTAAAAATGCACAAATGATAGATGTAGAAAATTATCAAATCAAAGGCCAAACTGAAGTTTCTGACATTGATGTTGTGCTTAAAAATGAAGGACTTTTTAGAATTAACAATTTTAAGTACAATGTTGGAGATTGCTTGTTTGACTCATTAGAGCTCTTACTAAATTATCAATACACATCAAACCAACTACGAAATGGAACCATTGATCACTTCTTATCTTGTCTTAAAAGACGTGAAAAAGAAGCAATAATATCATTCCACCGTGACTTGAACCCTCAAGCTCTACATGAATTACACCAAGTACAAGAACCTGAAACATATCTACGTAGAATGCGGCTATCAGCAAAACCAACTATACTTGACAAAGAAATTGGACTATGGGAAGATATATTTTGCATTCTTTGGCTATCAAAATGGCTTAATATACAAATATGTATCTGGTCAAAGACGACAGGTAAAAAGTACTTGCACTTCAATGAATCAATCAATTCACACTCATATTCCATTCTCTTTCACGATGAAACTCCTCAAAGTGGACATTTTGAACCACTTCTACCACACCTTACATACAATCTAAACTACCAAGCACCAACAATACTCACACAAAATAAACAATTTGTAACAAATAATAAACAAAATCAAATATTACATTCAATTAAAAGGAAAAAGCTAGGAAATTTCAACAATACTTCACTACGCAGAATGAAAAAGCAAATACGCAACAACCAGCCAATCATATCTACAATGTCAAAGCAAAAGACCTCACTCTCACCAATAGCAATATTTGAAAAAACAATCCAAGACACACCAAAATATGCATGTGCAATTTGTCAAATGTTGTATTTCAACAAAGACATTAGGATTTTCAAAGACAAATACAAACAAATCTACTGCAATTTAATACAATCTACTAATCCAATATTAGAATATTCTATTTGTCGAAAATGCCTTACATCATTGAAACAAAACATGCTTCCTAAATATGCAACACCACACAATATTCGAACAAACAAACCATTGAAATATGTACAAGCTCTATCACAATTAGAAGAACGACTTGTCTCACTTAGAATTGCATTTGCCCAAATTTGGGAACTAGGATACAAAAGATCGCAAATAGGATTAACTGGTTCCATCATCAATGTTCCAGTCAACATGAACATTATACAAAAAGCACTACCACAATCTATTGATCAAACATCAACAATTGCAGTTTCTCTAAAGAGACGATTAGAATACAAAAATGCATTTCAAAAAGGCATGGTACGACCAAATACTATCATGCATGCATTGACCCAATTAAGCAAAACAATTCTTTACAAAATGGAAAAGGTTGAAATAAAAAAAGATTGGGAAGAAGCATTTCAAATCAATGATCAAAATGAACAAAGCAATGAAGAAAGTACAATAGAAAGTGACACAGAGCATCAATATCCCTCTGAATCTTTAATCCATGGATTCACTGAATCTAGATCTATACATAAAATGCAAGACAAAATTATAGAAATAGCACCTGCACAAGGGAATTCTCCTATTGGAATCTTTAAAGATAAATATTCCGAAGAGATGAATTTCCCTACACTATTTTTTGGCAATCCACGTGATGATGACATTGTCAAAAAATTCACATACCAAAAAATTGCACAATGGGAGTTACTACATTCAAATAGACAATTTGCCTACCACATAACAAACATATTTTTCAAGACCATTAAAATACTCATACAACAAGTTATGTCTACAATGTGGATAAGAATTCGTAAAGGTCAACTGAAAGGAAGAAAGCTAGTAGCTAAAGATGTCAAAGACAAACCCAATCTAGAGAAGATACTCAAATCAGATATTGGCTATATTGATTTCAAAAGGATACGAACATCCCCTGATTATTTACAACAACTTAAAAAAAATGTATTTGCAATGATACGACAACTAGGACCACCTACTTTTTTTGTTACATTTACTAGTGCAGAACAAAATTGGGATCCTCTATCCAATACACTTGAACAATTACATAGTACACATCAATCAAGATCACAAGAAGTACCTTCTAGCGAAAATCAAAATAAAAAATTCAATCTCATCAAAAAAGATCCAATTACTTGTGCACGTTACTATAGACATAGAATAAATGCAATCAAAAGATTAATATTTACAGATGATTCTTTCTTTGGAAATGTCTTAGACTATTTTTCTGTAACTGAATTCCAGAATCGTGGAAATGAACATGATCACTTTCTTCTATGGATAAGAAATGCACCTATCTATGGAAAAGATAGCAATGCAAATATTATAGACTTTGTAGACAAGTACATAACTTGTAGCACAGAGCATCTACAACCTCATATAGCTATATTACACAAGCATCATCATACAAAACAATGTAGGAAAACAAAAAAATCCATCTGCAAATACAATTTCCCATTGCCCCCAATGAACAAAACTATAATACTCGATCCACTGGAAGACAAGAATGAAGATATAATTTCAACTGCCAAGAATATCTATTCAACCTTGGAAAAAGAAACATATGAAACATCCTTCTCATTTCAAATGTTCCTAGATCAAATGGATATCAATGAGGACAAGTATATCATGGCTATAAGATCAACACTCCATAGGCCTACACTACTATTACAAAGGAAACCATCAGAAATATGGAACAATAGTTTTGCAAAGAAAATACCATAATTATGGAAAGCAAATACAGATGCGCAATTTGTTCTCAATGCATATGCAGCAGCAATGTATTGTAGCTCTTACATGACAAAGATTGACAAAACAATGACACAAGCATTCCAAAGAATACGTAAAGACCACCAAAATAACAATATTGATGCGATAAAGATGATAACTAGGCTCGGAAATGCTTTACTTAATTTGCAACAAATGTCTTCACAACAAGCTGCTCACATTGCCTTATCGCTTCCACTAAATTATAGCTCAAGGAAATGTATATTCATTGATACAAGGCCTGAAAATGATCGCACTTTTGTTTTGAAATCAAGAAAACATATAGCCAAAGAACCAGATGAATCAGAAAATGTAATTTGTAAATCTTTAATAGACTACTATGTAAAATGACCCCTACATATTTTGGGCATATGCCTTGCAGAATTTGTTGGAAATTACAACAAGAATGGCAATAGAATTGAACCAAAGACAAAATCAAATGTTATACGCTTTATCAATTTCAATAAGCATGTTGACCTAGAAAATCATTGTAGAGAGAAATTACTACTTTATGTCCCCTTTACAATGCATGAGAATACATTGAAACATAATTTCAATTCATGGCAAAATGCTTACATACATCATGAGAAAACAATTCAGCTTAACCATGCAAAGTTCAATTACAATGTTCACTCCGCATGGGGTGACATCGACAAAGCTATACAAGAACTAAATGCTCAAGATGAAAACAATGTCAATGACAATTATGTTGAACACAATAAAAAAACTCAAGAGGACTATGACATACAAGTAGATTTCCAAACTACTAACCACATCAACTTAAACAATAAAAGTCTCCATACAATTGAAATTATACAACACCCCCAGATAATGGAAAACAATGAGTACTACAAATTACGACAAATGTTAAACAAAGAGCAACAAGCAATTGTAAAGGACATTGTATTAAAAAAAATGAAAGATATTAAATGTCCACTACACTTATTCTTGACTGGTGGAGCTGGAACAGGAAAAACTTTCACTGCAAAAGCCATATACCAAGCACTCCTACGCATCTACAGTAATTCTATTGACAATGACCCGGATAAGCCTAAGGGACTACTAACTGCTTATACGGGAAAAGCAGCTTACAACATAGGTGGAGTAACACTACACTCAGCGCTCCACATACCTTTCAACAAATCAGATTTCATTCCATTGAATACTGAAACATTGGATACAATGTCAAAGCACTATCAACAATTGCGTGTCCTTCTCATTGATGAAATCTCATTAGTGGGTTCTACATTTCTACGCTATGTTGACAAGCGGTTACGAGATATAATGCAAATGCCAACTACATACTTTGAAAATCTTGATACAATTTTCTGTGGAGATCTTTACCAAGCGCAACCTGTACTTGACTCTAATGTTTTTGAAAATAAACCAACAATCTCTGAACTAATGCCTTATAATTTCTGGAGTGACAGTATAAAGTGTTATTCTTTGATCTCTACCATGCGACAAAGAGATGAGAAATTCATAGCGATTCTTAATAGAATTCGTGTTGGATCACAAAAAAATGATGATTTGCATTATCTTAATCACCATTGCTTACGTCTACCACCAATGGACCCAACATTCCCTTTTCTCTTCTATAGAAGAAAAGATGTTGACGAACACAATAACAAAATGCTATCAACGATTCCTGGAGATATCATTCTATTAGATGCAAAGGATGAACATGAGGATAACTATGATGCAATAAGGTCATACAATCTTAGAGCTACTCTACCAACTCAAATATGCGTCAAACCAAATATACTTGTAGAAATATATGCTGGAAACTACAATACACAGGATGGTCTAGTCAATGGTTCAGATGGAATCTTCAAAGCATATACAAAACACAATGACTTGGGTATAGTTTGGATCAAATTTAATGACACAAAAATTGGGCAACAACAAATCAAAAAAATGGCATACTATTATACAGAAAACATTAAGAAAGATTGGGTACCCATACTTCGCATTTCTAGGCCCATCCACACATCAATCATTAAAAAAAGAATTACAATTAGAAAACAATTTCCAATACAATTAGCTTGTGCAAGAACTATACATCGATCCCAAGGACTTACAATGGATGGTATGGAATTTGATCCAAGTGGGATTACACAACATGGAATAACCTACACAGCACTATCATGAACAAAATCCATCCAATCATTATTCTTGCTCAAACCTCTAAATGTAAAAAATTTCAAAGTCAAGAAAAAAGTAGTCCTCGAAATGCAACGCCTTGAAACAAATGCCCAATGGATATTTGAAAATGAAAACAAACCTCATAATAACATCCCACAAATTTGTATGTGCACATTGAACACACGTTCCTTACGTGCACATATAAATGACATTCTAAATGACCATGACATAATGGCATCTGATATCTTATGTTTGCAAGAAACACACATGCATCCATCTGAAACTAACAATATGTTTCAAGATTTCAATTCCTTTGGTCTATTAAACATACATGGCATTTTGACTTTAGTGAAAAAAAAAATTATTATATCTAAAACAACACAACATACAACACCAAACATTGAATCCATCACAATAGCAATAACTCAAACTAACGCTGACTTGAATGTCTGTAACATCTATGCAAGACCCAATACTCCAATCTCAGAACTCTTAACAATGATCGATACAATACTTACACATATAAACACACAAAACATCTTTTATATTATAGGAGACTTCAATATAGACATGAATATAGAAACAAAAAAGAAAAAAATACTGTCTAATCATATGGAAAAGAAACAAATAAAATTCATATTAAATGATACGCACACTATAAACAAACCACTAATTGACCATGTATGGTGTAATTCACACACACATGCATCTTCCACCTACAAATTGGAAGCATACTGGACTGATCATCTTGCCACATTCATAAATTTTAATCCTAATCAACAAAATTACTATACTTGACATTCTCACTAACCACATTAAAATATTGGTCCTCTTCTACAACATTTCTACATTACTATGATTATTTCTATTATGCTACCTATCTTAACTCAAATTCTTGTTTCAAAATTGTATGCTTATTTCATCATTTTTAACAAATATACTAATGCATCTATACAAAAACCAAATAATTTTTGGGTCTTTGCAGTGAAAACCAATTACTTCTCTAATTGTTCAAACATAATACCCTACATGATATTTAACATAAATTACTAGAATTTCATTGTAGTCAATCTAACACCAGGGATTATTATTGCAGGAAAACAATGGAAAGTAGCAAGAGAACAAGCAAGAAACAAGCAACAGCACAACCAGAAACACCCAAAAGGTAGTCAAGACACAAGATTAATTTTCCAATCTGCTAATTCGCTTTTCCAATGCTCAAGCTTTTCTATTATATTTTGTACAGATCAAAAATTGGAAGCCCCCATTCCATATCCATTGAGGATCTAAATGCACGAAAAGCTGGAAACATTTTTGAAGGTGATGTAATTGTAGTGTACAAATCCAACTTGGACAAAGCCAACCAATCACGTGAATTGCTCCGTGCAGATTTGACAGATGATAAAGCTGAAATGACAATAACTCTTAATGCTACTGGCCATCTTATCAAACAACATGAAGACAAAATCATTCCTGGCTCTGCAATCCGTATATCAAATTTCCAACTTGCACACAAAACAGATTATGATCGTGGTGACTGTGACTGCATTATCATTTTGCAAGAAACAAGCATAGTTGAGGTCATACCCCGCCTATGTGAAGAATATAAGTTCATACCAGACATGACAATTCAACAGTTACTTACAACAACAAATAACTATCCAATTGGAACAGTTGCTGCAATAGTTCTCTCTACAAAAAGAACAGCATCACACTTTCTACTTGACATCAAAGATGGTCATTCTGACATGGACAAAGCACAGGTACATAGATGCTTCATTCACTTCTCCTCAACAACTTTAAATTCATTGCTTTCTTCTTTTTATCATTACAATCCATATATTAAATCTAATTTACTTGTATTTAACAAACAGCTACAGTTACACGACAGTTTCACACAACAGTTCTTAGAAATGGAAAACCTGGTGCGAGAAGACAAGTTTCCACCAATGTTATTCAAAAATATTGTAAGACAAAAAGACCCAGACAACAAATTCATAACCAGCAAAGCAACATATATTTGCAAACTACACAACAAAAGAACAATGGAAAGGCTACAAAAACTCATCCAATCAACATTTCAGGTAATCATTTCAAATTTGTTACTTTCAAAAAATATTATTAAATTTTCTCCCCTACATAACAATACTGTTTCCATATATGTTTCAGATACAAGGAATTTTAAAAGTTGCCAACCCATTGTCCAACCCCTTCCATGCATTTTGTGCCAACTGCAACTTCAAGTTTGAAAATTATGGAACACTAGAAGACCAGGTTGCCTTTTGTGCAAGATGTAATGATGATGTGAACTATATATTCTCCCCTTTTCTAAAAACAATTCTTATACCTGAAAACAAACAAATAATACATTGCTTTGCCGATAAATCCATTGTCCAAATGTTACTACCTGAATTGCATAACACCACCTATGAAGACTACATTGATGACAAATCAAACATCATCTTCATGTTACGAGATTTCTCGGCAAGGGGGAGTTTCACGTTGAACCATAACAACATCATCATCAATGCCAGCAATCTTCATGAATAGTCAACAAAATCATTACAGGTACGTAAACTTTTTGCCTTTAATATTTACGTCTATGCAATTCAATATTGTGCTATATAACAATTTTCACTTTCTAAAACCCGCACTTACTACTTGCAGGCAACATATCTGCTTGGAAAAGGGACGCTATAAGCACTTCTTCAGACTGCACAACACCTATAAAAGTTTCCTATAATTTTAATTTAGAATACTACATGTAAAATACTACAAGGACATTTCTTTCTTTAAAGTTTAATTGTCTATGATCCTTATGACTATAAGCAAACTCTATAAATATATATTTCTGTTTCTAATCAGACTACATCCTTATTAAGGAGATTGTTGTGCTTGATGGCATTTATGGGAGTTGTTTTGTTATAAGCCTTTGGTTTTCTTTTTTGCTGCTTTCATACAGCTGTGTATTCTTGTATTTTAATATTATTATACTTCCTTCAATACTTGGACTATCAATTAATTTAGAATTGAAATGATATTGTTTTTTCATTTTGTAAACAATGAATTTGAATATTATATATCTTTATGGTAGTTATTTTCTTATGTGTAATTGTTATATGCTTGGATTTATCACAGCTGTCTAAAAGCACTAGCAATATGGATTTATCAATTTTGTAATTTGGAAGCTAGTTTCTATAAATTTTTAAAAGATTGGTTTCTATGGACACAGGGAAATACAAAGATAAAACTTTCTTGTTCATATTGGGACTATAACTTCTTCTTAATATTATTTAGTTAAGTCATGAAAGACAAATTAAATTAATTTAAGCATCACAGTTTTCTGTTCTAGCTGTATCATACATACTAAATATCTGCTCTTTTTTTTGCTTATGCATTTAGAACATGTTTTTCTTCACTTATCATGCTACATTATTTTTTCTACAAATATAGCTACAATGGTACAATGTTAGCTTTGTTGTTGGCAATATTATTGGTCCCCTGGGTATTCTACTCTATTTCATTTGACTCTTGTGTGATTTAGTAATTTACGTTACTGGCAGCTTATTGAAAAGTTGCCGGTACTATAAAGTGCAAATAAATCTATGGGAACCAAGAAAATAAAATAATATTTGATACATCTTTACCTGATATGTGCTACACTTTGTATATCAGTTTGTTGAAATTTGTATTGTTTTATTTGCTTTCTGATCCTTTGCAATAAAAAAAAAACATATATTTAAATTGCAAAATGCACAAGAAAATGTCACCTTGCTTTTTGATTCACTTATACTACAATTCAATTATTTCTGGAAAAAATTCCCTGTATTAAATTCCAAAATATCAATATTTCTACAAAAAATGTGTGTCCATATGTCTTTACTCCTTCTAATTCTCGCCACCACCTACTAACAAATTAACAAACGGCAGGAACATGACGCAACTGCGTCTCTTGTTTAAAATTATGAGTTGTTTTTTTGTATATCTCATATTAATAATGATGAGATATTATTGATATAGATAGTATTATTTGTAGATTAAATATAAAGAAAATAAATATGAGGAAATTGAAGTAAAAACATGAAAATATTAATGGAAAACTTAAAGAATTACGAAGAAAAATATGTTTGGGAATTAATATGTAATCATAGTTCAAAAAGGGAGACCTTCAATATACATTTAGTAATTAAAATATTTGTTCTTTAAAATTTTAAAAGATTATTTTTTAAAAAGTTTGATCAAATAACTCAATTTCATCTTGCTAATGGATCATAGAATATGATGATAAAAAAATTACATAACCAAATTCAAAAATCGCTACACATTGATATCATGAACTATTAAAAAATCATGTTGTTTAAGGAAATAAAATTTTAAATCCACACTTATAAAGATGAAATTAAAAATAAATAAATTAAAAAAACAATAAGCAAACAAAACTTTAATTAGACTTATTAATTGCTAGTCTAAGTGAAATATACTAAGATAATATAGTCGAAGTTGTTTGGTTTAAATTTTAAACAATCTTTAAGTCAAAACAAAATATATATTAGAAGCTATGAGGATAAGGGCACATAATTCTCAATCTAGCTTCTTTTGTAACTCTCTAAGAGAATTAATAAAATAATTCATAAAAAGCATGAATAAAAATTACACAAAGAAAAGTAAAAATTTAAAGGAATAATGATAAAATGATCTTGATTAGAAATAGCATATAATTTGTTATCTTAAATAAAAAGGTGTATGCAATATTTATTGTGTATTCTTTTGTCAAGTTCAAATCCTCATCTTAACAATGAGGAATATTATTGCTTAGAAAAAGGAATAACTCTTTTATTTATGGTATTGTTTGAATTTATTCTAAATTTAATCAGTAATTACAATATCTAGTTATGTTAGATCTAACAAGTTCAACTTAAACA
Source organism: Sequoia sempervirens (assembly GCA_007258455.2). Taxonomy (NCBI): domain Eukaryota; kingdom Viridiplantae; phylum Streptophyta; class Pinopsida; order Cupressales; family Cupressaceae; genus Sequoia; species Sequoia sempervirens. The sequence goes on from VDFB02321248.1 coordinate 118,876, forward strand.
ATGTTTTTTAAGTTATCTTTGTTTAGTATATTTTTTCAATGTCATGTTATAATGATACATCACACCTTGATATAAGTAACGAAGAAAGAAAGAAACATACATATGGTTTCCCACCAACTATAGAGCTAATCAAGATTCCTCAAACCTCATCTACTAATAAAGTAAGTTACTATAATATAAAAAATTGTGTTAAGTCCAAGAAGATGTGGGTATGACACAATAATTAAAATATCTAATTGTTAGGAATAGGATCAAAAAGCAATATACAATAAAATGAATGCAGAAATAAAATATTAAAAACACAAATATTCATGGTTCACCCAATATGAGCTACATCCACAAATAAATAGTAAATCCTTCCTTTATTTTTTTGAACAAAATGAAGAGATACAACCTACAACACATCCACTACTTCCTCTTTGGTCTCTCATAATCTCCCCATACGATACACAATCATAATAAAAAGATCTCACATAAAGAGAGTTACGGGAGAAAAATACCAACATAATCTCTACCATCATATTTGTGACCTAATTATGAATAGTTTAGATTTACTATATATATATATATACACACATATATACACACATATATACACATATATATACATATATATGTATATATATATGTATACGTACATATATATGTATATATATATGTATATGTATACCTGACATATATATATATGTATATGTATATATGTATATATGTATATATGTGTATATGTACATATATATACATATATATACATACATATACATAAATATATGTATACATATATTTATGTATATGTATATGCTATGTAAATGTATATATATGTACATATACATATACATATATATACATACATACATATATATGCACGATACATATACATATATATGTATATATATATGTATATATGTGTGTGTGTATATATATACATATATATGTATATATATGTATATATGTGTGTGTATATATATATACATATATATGTATATATATGTGTATATATGTGTGTGTGTATATATATATATACACACACACACACATATATACACATATATATACATATATATGTATATGTATACGTACATATATATATGTATGTATGTATATATATGTATATGTATATGTACATATATATACATTTACATATACATACACACATAACTTTGAGGGTGTTGCGCTCGATCCTTTGCTCCAAACCCTCAAATTCTAAAAGGGGGTTAAACCCCCTTCGTTCCTCCATAATGAAATGGGTTCCAAATATTGTTAGGAAAACACCAAAAAATTAGACCTTTAATAAGGTCAAACCCCTTATTCTAAAATTTTAGAATTAGGTCCCTTTCCCTATTAATCTAATAAAAAAACTCTCACTTGGAGATTGATTATAGCAAGTCCACCACTACTACACCCACTGGACTAGGCTCTAACTTTGGACTTGGAAAGTTTCTCATCTTCACCATCAGACTTGAAGGCCAATTGAAACTGAGTAGGAAATAAGTATTTTCCAACTTACTACCTTTGTTAACATGTCTACAGGATTTTGGCTAGTGTGTATCATTTCCAACTTCAATTTTCCATCTTCCAAAATTGAACATATGAAATGGTACCTAAGTTGTATATATTTAGTATTAGAATGAAGGGATGAGTTATTTGAAAGATGAGTGGCACTCTAACTATCATTGTATAATTTATTATTTGCATGCTTCTTTCCCAATTCCTCCATAAACCTTTATAACCAAATTGTCCTTTACTAGCCTCTATAGCAATGACAAAATATGTTTTTATTGTTGAAAGTGCGACAACATTTTACAATCTCAAAATCCAACTTATTGTTGTTTCACCTATAGTAAAAGTGTACCCTATGGTGCTCCTCCTTCTATCTATATAACCTATCAAATTTGAATCAACATATCCCTATAGAGCAGAGTTAGAGCCTTCAAAACTTAATTCTTGGGTAGTAATACCTCTCAAATACTTAACAATCCACTTTAGTGTGATATAATGCTCTTTAGCTAGATTTTTCATATACTTTCTCGCAAGTCCCATTGCATGTGCAATATTCAACCTTGTACATATCATGGCATACATCAACCTACCAATTATCAATGAGTATGGAACCTTGCACATATAGTTTATCTCCTCATGTGTTTTGGGACACATCTCCTCAGTTAATTTGAAATTGTTGGCCAAAGGTGTACTAATTAATTTGGCATCTTGTATTTGGAATATTTTCAATACCTTCTCTATGTACTCACTTTGATACAATGTTAATTTGTGATTTTCCCATCTCTTTTTATTCTCATGCCAAGGATTTTATTTGCAACACCTAAATCCCTCATCACAAATGAATTGGCTAATTTTATTTTGAGCACATTTATATCCTGCATGTTAGATCCCACAACAAACATGTCACAATGTACAAAACAATATAATGTAGTTACCATTATATAGTCTCTTAAAATAAGCACAATAGTTAGAATGACATCTAGACTATATCCTTGTCCTATCATAAACATGTCAAATTTCAAATACCACTACCCTAGAGCTTGCTTGAGGCCATACAAGCTCTTCTTCAACCTGCATACTAAGTTATCTTTCCCTTCATGACCTCATAACCATGTGGTTATTGCATATAAATCTCTTCCTCCAAATCCCCATGCATAAAAGCTATTTGTGCATCTAACTATTCAAGATGAAAATTCTATACTACCTGTCACGCCCCGCCGTGCGAACCCCAAAGGAACTAAAACAACGGAACAATTTTTTTTTTTAAAAGAATATAATAACATACTTAAGTATTACAACATAACAATATATTAAGAGACACAACTTGTTCCAAAGGGGTACACGAAGTGCCATGACTATTCTAACCCATAACACGATAATAAATTAAACCTTAAATAAACAGTTACATATATCCATTCATTCTCATTTCATCATTTAAGATAACCATTGAACAATAACTACATTCATGACATAAGTACATATGATAACACATGTGATGATAAAGATATAAAGTGTTACATATTTTGATAGATACAACATAACATATCTAACAAGTGATTGCTCCTGAATCAAATCATGGCTCGAATATACATTACATCCCAAATAATAATAAAATACAACAGACTGAAGGTACATCTCAATAATTACATATACGAATTACATCAAGGTCACCCCATCACACGTGGGAGACGATACATCAATAAAAAACATGAAATACATTACAACTGAAGTAAATACAACTATCTGGTACATAAGAATAACTGGATCATCACATCTTCCAAAAGTCCTGCAATAAAGATACACCTGTAATAGAAGGGGAAACCCAACGGGGTGCGAAGCACGTTCCACCCAACCACCCTCGTGCTGAGAGTAGACAAGGAAGGGTCCCCGACCAAGCACGACTAACCAAACAAAGACTAATCTCAAGAAGACAACTTAACACCAAAGACCACTGAATACTCTACAAAGACAATTCCAAAAGACACAACACAAACCACTGATGAACATAACAACCAGTCATACTCACAACCTCAATGAAACTCCAGACATAATATCGAAACTCAAGACATAAAACCCAAATACTACTTCCAACAATAATCAAAGATAAATCAATAAATCACTTCCAGAGGACTTCAGTAAACCAACACAAACAGAATGTTAGACGAGAGTGTCATCGCATGGTTTCACATGGATTCTCCAGACAACCTATCACAAGGTGCCGCCTCCATCTCTACATGGATTCTCCAGACATCCAAGTTAAGGTGCCGCTTACATCTATGGTTCTCCAGACGACCTATCTCAAGGCGCCGCTCCATAGGGTCACTCATGCGGAGTCATTGACCTTTCGTGAGGACAAGGTAATGACCTTGCCAACCACGGCCTTCTCAGTCCCCTTTAGTCTATGATAGCACTAACAGGTGGACGAGGCTTCACAATTATCTTGTTAATGTTTAATTCCCACCCGTGGTTTATTACTTAAGTTATCACTGATTAATCTAACTCTATGTGGGTTACCCTGACAGCCCCTTTGTGCGCCGGCCCCCACTAGAGCCACTCTCTCTAGACACTCTAGCACAAGAATATCCAACTCACCGGATTGTATCAACAAGGAAAACTAAACCAACCATGGCTCAATCGCGAGGCACAACCCTCTCACCCAAAAACATATGTATGACATTCATAAACGATACGATCCAAGTATACATCAATACCACATCCGAACCCAAAACATAAGGACAACATCAAAATACAAGATCGAACACAAGTAACAATATCCCCGCCTCTGGAAGTCCTAAACACAAATTAGGATGCTATAACTGGATATGCTAACTCTAAGGTTTTCAATATAATCCAAACCCAAATTACCGAAACTCCAATTAAATAAAAAGAATAACCACGAGAGTAACCAACACATCAACAACACCACAAAACAATTTACAATGAATAACAAAGTTCATCAAATAAATGTATCAACAACTCGAGAGTATTTAACTACATTCAAAGTACAACTTCACACAGTAACACTATAACTGGATCCTTTATTTTTAACCAAACAATTTGATTACAATCACATAACTTAATTTCAATTTACCCAAATTAAACTATAACATTATAATTATAAAAATTATCTCATAAATTCTAAATCTTTGCATAACAAATCTATTATATATATATATATATATATATATATATATTTATATACATATATTTATACGTTTTTTCATAGTATATATATATATATATATATATATATATATATATATATATATATATATATATATATATAAATATACACATATATATATATCAAAATATACATACAAATTTTATAATAAAATTATCCATATATATACATATACATCTACATAAATAAATACAAAATTCGCACTTAATAAAACGACTGAATTTATAAACAAAAGAACTCCATTAAAATAAAGTGAAACTTTAAATAAAAAAAATAAAACAAAAAAAACTTTTAATACCTAAAAGCTTGTCGATAGCACAGTGAGTGTCTTCTCCACAGCAGGCCGACTTGGCACAGTTTGTAGGGGTACCGCTCCCCATTTCCAAAAATCAAATTTTTATTTATTAAAATTTATTTAATTTTTTTTATTTTTAATTTTTTATTTTACTTTTCAAAAATTTCTTTATAATTTCAATTCGCCCATTCGGGCACGGAAACAAACGAAACTCATGAACATATTTTTTTTATTTTTTATTTTAATTTATATACACATATTTATATTATTTTTATTTTATTTGAATATATATATTTCAGAACAATACACAGAGTATTATATATATATTTGTTTGAATAGCAGAACTGAGTATATATATATATATATATATATATATATATATATATATATATATATATATATATATATATATATATATATATATATATATATATATATATATATATATATATATATATATATATATATTTTGAGGAGATTCAGAAACTAAATAGACAGATTGTTTTCTTTCAGAACAAATTTGAACAAAACAATTATAAAAGCCAGAAAGTTGAATATATATGTATATATATAAATCAAGAGACTCAAAATAAATTTATATAAATAAATTGTTTTCTCAACAGACCTAAAATAATCTGTACATAAATAATCTGTGCCTAAGAACAACTAATAAATAAAAAAAACCATAAATTTTCACTTTAAAACAATTGTTTTCCACTATTAATTTTATGAGGGCTTTCAGAAGATTTTTCAATAATCACAAAATAGATCTCGTAAGCAAATTCGATCTTCAATCAAGGATGGTTTTTGTTTTATTTTCAACAATAAATCTTCACTACTAACCTATATTGAAAAGTTTCGAACAGGTTCAATGAAGGTTTTCTACAGAAGATTTGATACAGTTTTCAATAGAAATCATTCAAGAATATAACACAACCAAACCAAAACCCTCTTTCAAACAAAATATTGATTTAAAATATTACAGACATGATTTTCTTTCTAGAAACAAAATAAATAAAATACATGATAAATTTTATGGAACCTGGAGTCCTTCGTTTGCAGAAGAATCCCTTCTGAAAGCTCCTTTCGAATTCCTCCTGCCGCTCCTCCTCAATCTATCTCTCTTCAAAATGATTATTTTCTTCCAAGTTTTCAACAAAACAAAATTCTTTTCTTTTATTTTTCCTTTTCAGATCCCAGAACAACAGAGTAAGAGCCGTTCTGTGTGCGAATAAACTTCTCATAAAAATAATAATAAATCAAAATAAAACTCAATAAAGCTTCCCTGCTTTCTTTCCTCAAAAAGCATGCTTCCTATTGGTCCTTTTTCAGCTTTTAAAAGCACAAATTTATCTACAATTTTTATTTAAAATAATTTATTTAAACAAGATATTATCTATGCTAAATTAATATTAATAAAATTTATTATTTAATTATCTTCAACAATAATTATTTAATTTAATTATTGTCAACATTATTAATTAAAAATAATTATTTACTCTTATAAATAAATTAAATCACCTTTTTAATTTATAATATATTTAAATTTAATATTCAACTAACACACAATTAAATCAACCAACTAAACAACCTTAAACCATTATCTTATAAAACAAAATTAAATAAATATGAACTATAAATCAAATGAATACCTCAACACTTACACTACACAAACAACAAGAATGAAAACCTCAGTCATAACACGACTCACAACAGACGACGACTTGGGACGGGGACGCTTCCAAACCTACTCCCTTTTTCAACATTTTTACCCGTTGGGCTAGTTTATTGCTCGCCCTGTCCTGCCGAAGCAGGTGGAATCAAGACTTATTCCTGCAATCCTGCATCCAAGCAAACGTCAAGCAGCACATGTATACATATATATATAAAATCAACATCCTACCGTGAGAAGGAATCGCAGTGTAGCAGGGCACTCATGAACGAGTGATGCTACCCTGTCCTCTCACCTAATCTACTCTAACAATTACAATTTCAATAGTAACTAACATTTATAATCCAAATAGATCATAAGATAACATTATACTAAACTACTGCATCATAACTAATTACTAAACCTTTGCATTATAAAGTAACACAGAATTCAAATCACATGATCATAGAATTATCACATCGACATTTAAAACATTAGAGAGAAAGCATTACCTAATAAAATAATCCAAACCCTACATATAGAGTATCATAATAATAATATCAATTGTAGCAATCAATTAACTACACAACCACACACACCAAAATGATGAATCAGTCACCATCACAATTCAGTATCACACTAACACATAAAAGCAAACAATAGTAGCAAATAGTATCAGAAACATGGGGGTATTACACTACCACAAGGCTTATAATGTTAGGAATTAGTGTTCAAATGGTTGTTATGATTAGTATGTTTAGTAAAATAAAGTTATGTACTTTATATTAAGTTGTTGAGAAATAAATTTATATTATATTATAGTGAGTGTTTTGTTTGTATTATGTGTTGTTTTAATAACTCATATATTTAGGAGTGTTTATTTGTTAGTCATGTAATTATCTATGTAAGGGAGTTGTTATAGGATATTTCCTATAATATAGGATATACAATTCCTATAAGTATGTAATGTCTATTAAACAAAAGGTGAAGAGGAATAGGAGAGTATTATTTGGTGTGTAAAATTTTCTATTTGGTTAGCCCAAATTTTGAATATGGTATTAGAGCCCTACCATAGTTTTGCATGCCCATATTCTATTTTCTTTGACAATTTTGTTTGAATCTTCTTTGAAAGAATTTGTGACAATGACAACGAGTTGAATATCATGGTGTTAAATTGTAGTGCAAATGTGAGCTACATGAGATGGGTGTATTGGTAATCAAAGGGAATCATCCACTAGAATTTACCCTGCCCCCTAGAAAAGGGATCAAATAGATTAGAGGTGTGGCATGATCTATTATAAAGCTATTAAAAAGCACTTCCCTATTAGAACCAAGAAGGAAATGAAGGACAAGAAAAATATTTAGCACATTCAAAAGATAAATTATAAATAAGATCTTTGTTTATATTTTCCTTTACATCATCTAAAGCATCGACACTCATTCTCAAAGTCATTTGATTACCAGGAATTGTATTTGTAACTACAATGATAGAGAAAAGTATTCATGATTTCTATAAGACATGCTTGATAGGAATGGAGTGAAGGCCCTTCTATCTTTACAATGCCTTGGCACTCATTCAACTTTCATGGTTTATGGTGCATTTACAGGAAAGATAGAGATGTAATTATCAATTCTTAGCAAGTGTGAAAGTCCAACAAAATGCAACATGGGTACTTGAGATTTGAACTGCATAACACAGATGTGAGCATTATGAATGCTTTCCAACAAGTGATGATCGCAAAGGTGTCGATGATTTACATAGATCTAGTGGAATTAAAGAACAACTTGTTAGTGCTCAATAATGAGTTCATGACACATATATTGAATGTCTAAGATATCTTTTAGTGAAGTGAATCTTTATAGTGGTGGATTATTATTATTATTATTTGTTTAATTATTGTTTATATAGTGGCTTAAAATGTCTTATTAGTCCTTATAGTGATATTTTATGTCATAATTTAAATTCGAAGTAATTTTGTTCATAATAGGGTCCTTTTTCACAAGTCATTAGTTGTGTTAGGATGTAAAAGTGTAAAAAAATTTTATAAAAAAATACAAAATTGCCTCAATTGTAATTGGATGCACTATCGCTTGTACATGACCTCTATCTTATGGGGGGGCATTCTAAAATTAAGCTTCAAAGTCAAATTTTCTAAGTAGAAAACCTACTAGAGGATGGAGGCACGGGAGGTTGGAGGATAATCATTGTACCTCTCATTAGCCACTAACAATGAGGTTTCCTTTTGTATTAGTGGAATTTCCTTTCATTTCTATTTTTGTGCAATTTATTTCCTTATGTAACCTCCTAGTGTAAAATATTGTATTGAACAAAAGCACTAGTGTAATGTAATTCATGGATCTTGAAATAGTTAGTGGTAATCCAAAAAACCATGTGAGATGAAAAAAATAGTGTTTTCTTGTTTATGTCCAAGTTTGTGGTAAACCTGTGTGAAAACCATGAAAGGATGATGAGAGGTGCTTTCATTTGAATCAAGAGCATGAGCCAAAGGAGTTGGTCTTACTGCAGTTGAAAGTGTTAAGTTTGAATAGAGGAGAATGTATACAACATCGATATTGTAAACAATAGTATAAGTGAGAAAATGGCTACAAAGATCCTTTGACTATCAAACTTCTTGGAAGTTTGGTTGGCCAATGATGATTTCATTGGAAGTGAAAGAAATTTGATAAGGTCTCATATTTAGGTGATCATGTGCAACAAGATCCAAATAGTAGTATGCATACCTAAAAGTATGCATAGGCATACAATTTTGTTTCCAGTTCATATGATGTACTTTATCCCCATGTTCACACTAGGGGTTGTTAGGAATTAGTGTTCACATGGGTGTTATGATTAGTATGTTTAATAAAATAGAGTTATGTATATTACTATTAATTTGTTGAGAAACAACTTAATATTATATTATAGTGAGTGTTTGTTTGTATTATGAGTTGTTTTAACAACTCATATATTTAGGAGTTTGTTTATTTTTTAGTCATGTAATTATCTATGTAAGGAAGTTGTTATAGGAGATTTCCTATAATATAGGATATAAAAGTCTTATAAATATGTTGTCTATTGAACAAAAGGTGAAGAGGAATAGGAGTAAGTATTATTTGATGTGTAAAATTTCTATTTGGTCATCCCAAATCTCTGATATATAATAGTTCTAATTGAAGTTATTTTAACATTAGGAAAAAGTAATTCATCAAAATCTATATCCTTTTTCTATGCAAAAACATTTATAAAAAATTTGGCCTTGTACCTCTTTTTGTCTCCATCTTCTTCCTTCAACTTGTAAAACCATTTAGTTTACAATTCTCTTTTTCTTGCAAGTAGTTGAACTAAGCACCAAGTCTAGTTTTATATCAAAGATTCCAACTCCTCTTTTATGCCTTTCTCCCACTTCTTTCTAGTTTCTTCCTACATTATTTCTTCATAAATTTTTAGTTCACCTGAATCAATCAACAGTACATAATAAAATGAAGGAGAGTATCATTCACAGGGTCTACTTAACCTACTAGATCTTCTTGTAACACTTGCAAGATTTTAAGGTACATGTTGTTCTTATTGTTTAACATTTTTATTTTTGGCACCTTTGGAACTTCACTATTTTTTATTTCATCAAGAAACATATATTTGTGTTTTTTTCTCACAATTTACATTTGTTACATGACCTTCTCCTTGAATATAACATCTCTACTCCTAATGATTTTGTGATTTTTATAATCATGTAAGCGATAACCAAATTCATTAACTCCATATCCTAAAAAAGTACACTTCTTGAATTTTTCCTCAAACTTTGTTATATTTTCTATATCAATATGGACAAATACTTCACAATCAAAATTCATCAAAAATGAGTAGTTTACCTTTTTACATGTAACATACCTCCTCTAGAATATCACTATCCAAGTAACTTGAAGGCCCTCTATCTATTAAGTAAACAACAATCTCCACAACATCTACCCAAAATTATAATGGAAATTTAGCATGCAATCTCATATTCCTTGCATGCTCTATGATTGTCCTATTCATCCTTTATGATACACCATTTTTGTGTGGTGTTTCTAGAACTATATTTTTTCTATGAATCCCATGGTATGAACAATAACTATCAAACTCCTTGTTACAGTATTCGCCTCCTTTATCTAATTTGAGACACTTCAAATTATTTTCTATCTCATTCTCAACCAAAGAAGTATCAAAGAAATATTTTTTTCCAAATGAAATAAACCAAAAAATTTCTAGTCATTGTCATTAATAAAAGTAACATAATAATAAGAGCCACTAAAAAATGATACCTAAGCTAATCCCCATACATCTAAATGCACAAGATCTAACTTTTCACTCTTATTTTCCTTCCCAACTCCAAGAAAATTGACTCTCTTTTGTTTTCCATGAACACATTTTCACAAAAATCTAAATAAACCTTCTTCAAACCTAGAAACAAATTCCTTGAGTGGAGAATACTCATTCCCTTCTCGCTCATGTGTATAATCATCTATTGATATAATCTTACAACTTATCTTGTGGAAGCTAATGCAATAGAAAAGTTAGAATTACCATTGCATTAATAGAATATACCTACCTTTTTCCTTTTCCTATTATCTATGATCCTTTAGTGAACTTTCATAAATTTTCTATAAATGTAATTGTCTCACCTTCACTTCCCAGTTGTCTTGTTGAAATTAAATTTCTTGTTAGTAAGCTTTTGGATTCAACTGTGTATGTTTTTGTGTCGATGTTTTGGATCACACTCAGTGATCCATCATCAAGAAGAGGAACAATTGGAAAATAGGAATGCAAAAGGAGCTTAATAAAGGGCAGGGGAGGAGAGGTGGGAGAGAGAATAAATTGAGATTAAAGGGAAAAAGATAATGGGCAAAAATTAATAAAAAAACCAAAATGAATAGAAAGAAAAATATGAAAGAGAGTAAAGGAAGGAAACTAAAATAAGAATTAGAAACAAATAAAATATAAAAGAAGCTATGACAAAGCAATAAGAAAAAGTAAGCAATAAACCAGAATTAATAATTAAATAACTAGCCAACTCAAAGAAACAAAAAATATAACAAGGAAAATAAACATTAGAAGATCCAATTAAAATTAAGAACAAAGATAAAAGAATAGGAACACAGATAAAATAAAACAATCAGGAAACTCTATACAATTGATTTCACAAAAGTTCATGAAGAACAAAGATAAAAGAATAAGAACGTGCAAATAAAAGAAAACAATTAGGAAACTCTATACAATTGATTTTGCCATGGAGCTTGATTCCAATAACCAACTTCCTTTTCTTGATGTCCTCATCATTAGAAAGGAGGATGGATCCCTTGCGCATTAGGTCTTTAGGAAATCCACTCACACTAACCTCTACTTGCATGCCTCCTCCCACCACCATCCTGCCCAAAAATCTAGTATCCTCAACACTCTTTCAACTTGTGCTATTCACATCTATGATTCAAACCATATTGATCTTGAGCTATCACACCTTTACCAAGTTTTCAAACTCAATAGTTATCATGACAAGCACATCCATAGAAATTTCCAAGTTGCAAAAAATTGGGCTAGTCCCACCATGTTATTCTTGTGCCTAGGGCTTCTTCCTTTTCCACGTTCCCCTATTTTGATGGCCTCTCCAACAAGATCTCCAAAATTCTTTCCAAAAAGGGTACCAGTTGTGCCTTCAAACCCATCTCCACCTCTAGGAAGCTCATCCCCTCTATTAAATACCCCTTGCCTCCTCTTCTCCACTCTAGGGTGTATAATATTGATTTCTCTTGTGGTACCCCATATATCGGGGAAACTAGTTGATCCATTAGCACTAGTATCAAAGAGCACAGTGCTGATATTAGGCACGATTGTATCTCCAAGTTGACATTGGAAAATCATTCCCATCTCACCAAACATCACATTTTCCTTGAGAGCACCCATGTTGTGGTTAAGGAAAAAAAATTCTTCAAACATAAGCTCCAAGAAGCCATTGCTATCAAAAACCACAATACCAATCTCAATCGGGATGAAGGTTGGCATATAAGCCTAGCTTGGAAACCCCTTTTGAACTCCCTCCATTCCAACCCTCTTCCCTAGCATTCTCTTCCTTTCTTTCTTCTTTTCTTTCCTGTCCTCCTCTCCCTTCTGCCCTTTTTGGTCCACCCCCTTCCCCCCACCCCTCTCCTCTCTCCTTTCTTCTTTTTGTTCCTTTGTCTATCTTGGTCCACTACCCCTTCCTTTCCTTGTTTATTATTTTCTTCCCTCGTCTTCCAATTTCATATTTTATCTTCCCTTTCCTCAACCCTCTTTTCCCTCTAGAGGGCTTTATATGTGTTTCCTCCTTTTTGTTCTCATGTCTCCTCTCTCTTTTGTATTTTTCTCCTTTCTCTCTTTTCCTCACTTTTGTGTGTAGATTTATATATTTATATTTACTCTAATATGTTTTTATGTGTTTGTATGTTCCTTTTTTACTTCTTTTTCTTTTTGGTCTTTGAATCTTATTTATATGTTCTTTTATCCCTTCTTATATATTCTCTTATGTTTATTTTTAAATGTATATATAAATATGTCTATGTATCCTATTTTAGACAATTCATTTTTTTAAATTTTTTTTCATTTCATTTTATTTATATGTTCTTATATTTATTCTTATATTTGCTTTTTTGTGTTTATTTGTATATTTTTGTATAGTTGTATTTTCCTCTTCTTCTTTTTATTGTTAATTTGTATTTTTTATCTTTGATTGTTTGTTTTGTTTGTCCATCAGTTGTCTTTCTTTATTCTTTGTTCTTATATTATTATTTATATGTTATTATATTTATTCTTACTTTTCTTTAATTTTATTATTTTTGTTTGATTAGAGTTATATCTTTCTTTTATAAGCATTTTTATTGGCTCTTTTTTTACATATCTTTTTTTTATATTTCTTATGCTTCTTTTTATTTATTTTCTTATTTTCTTTAGTTGTTCTTTTATATTTTATATTTTCCTTTATTTTCCTAATTTTATTTGTGTCCTTGTTGCATTCTTTTATTTTTCTTATATTATTTTTATGTTCCTCTATGTTCCTTTATTTTGTTTGTTCCATTGTTGTTTATTTATTTGTTCTTTTGTATTGTTTTGTTCTTTTTGTTCTTATTGTTTGTTTGCATTTGGTGTGCTTTTGTTTTTAATATTTTTTGTTTCCTTACATTCATTGTTCTTTCTTTGCATTGGCTATTTTTTGTATGCTATGTTTGTGCTTTCTTTTTTCTTAGTTGCTGATTTTGTTCTTAGTTCCTTGTTTATATGCTTTTTTTTTTATTTGCTTGTATTTGTGTTTTTTAAAGGTATTTATTTTATTTGTGTGTTTTGAGTGTCCACTCTTTTATTTTTTGAATTTTGTTCTTATATTCTTTTATCTTTTTTTTTCTTTTTTTTATTTTATTTTTATTTTGTTATGTTCTTTTGTTTTTATTTATTTAATTATGTTCCTTTATTTTATTTTTTTTTTGTGTTTTATTTTTTGTTCTTGTATTCTTATTTTTATATCTTCATTCTTTTGTGAAATCAATTGTATAGAGTTTCCTGATTGTTTTCGTTTATCTATGTTCTTTTTCTTTTATCTTTGTTCTTAATTTGAATTGGATCTTCTGATGTTTATTTTCCTTGTTATGTTTTTTGTTTCTTTGAGTTGTCTATCTATTTAATTATTACTTTTAGTTTATTGCTTTATCATAACTTATTTTATATTTTATTTGTTTCTAATTCTTATTTTAGCTTCCTTCCTTTACTCCCTTTCATTTTTTTTTTCTATTCATTTTGTTTGTTTTATTAATTTTTGCTAATTGTATTTTTCCCTTTAACCTCAATTTCTTCTCTCTCCCAACTCTCCTCCCCCACCCTTTATTAAGCTTCTTCTACATTCCTTTTTTCCAGTTGTTCCTCTTCTTGATGATGGATCACTGGGTGTGATCTGAAACGTCAACACAAAAACATACATAGTTGAATCCAAAAGCTTACTAACAATTTTATGGATTGTGGAAAGCTCATTCCAACTATTAAATTTATTTTCAAATCAAGAATGTATCTCAACTTTTTCAACAACCATTGTTTTCCATTCTGTAATTTTATATGTATTTTATCCTTTCCAACAACTTTAAATGATTCATTATCACCCAAATAAACCTATCCAAAATCACCTTGAATATAGTTTAGAAAATATTTCCTATGGGGTGTGGCTTGAAATGAAGCCCTAAGCCTTATACCTAAGAATAAATAATATTATCTAAATAAAGGATTAAACAATATTGCAACACATCAAGGTGATCCCACAATAGTGGTTTACAATTTTTGGCCAAACTGGACACTGAAATATTTTTTTCTAACTAAATCTTCACTTTTGGGCACCTATAGTAGCTAAACCATGAGGAATTTGAAGATGATGCAAACTAGAGTTTCATGACATTTTTTCTATAGATTCTAATTTTTGGAATCAGATTGCACTTCTTTTTTCATCTCCCTTGAAAACTAGTTTTTTTCATAAAACAACATTTTAAAAAAGTGATGCTCACCGTATAACACATAACTTTTTTTCCATGAAGGATAAAAATCTAATTCTTTTGAATTTAGATTTGTAACTCTAATATATAGTGCTTTCACTTGGTTAGATAGTTTTTTATTGAATATTTTTACTTTAATCAAGTTTCGAAGTCAAACCAATTAAAATTCAGATATAGTGCGACTATATAATGCGTAACTTTTTTGGTATGAATCAAAAATCTTTTTTTTTTTTCTTGGATCAAGGACTTCAATATCTGGTGCACTCATATTTTTCAAAAAAATAAAAATTGACAATCTTCTATTTTTCCACATGGGCAAAACAAAGAGTTTAATTTTCAGTGAAAAGCCTACATTCACAAGAAATAAAAAATAAATATAATAATAAAATTAAATTTATTTACAATTATACTTTTTGGGAAGCTTATAATAAGGACTACATACTTACCAAAAATAATTTTTAAATGAATTCATTTGATCCCCCAAAAGGTAAATCAAAAGTTGTGTTTTATCAACATTTAGATAGGTGTAAAGGAGACTCCACTATAGGTATGGTTTAAAACTAGCGGGGTTTTATCTAAGGGGTTTTGATCTAAGGTAGTTTGATCAAACCCTCGTCAATTGGAATGCTTTAAATGAAACTTTAAAGGCTTAAATCATTATGTTTTCTAAAAATATGTGATTTCAGCAAAAATTCAGAATCTCCCAGAAATTATAAACCAGCTTTGTGGGATCACCCATCACCTATTGCATTTTCTTATTATTTTCTTGTTTTCCATCTCCTTGTTTTCCCTTTTGAGAGAAACAATTTTTTTAGGTTTCATTTCTTCCCTCAATTTCAACACTCCAACCTTCCTCTAGATTTGGATATGCCCTTCTAAGACTTCCTACAATTTTTTGGTCTCTTTCCTCTCTCCCTTTGTCTTCCCCTATTCTCCATATTCAAAGCATTAAACGATGTCTCATTTGTGCTTTTTCACTACATTTCATCACTAAGGATAATACCAACAACATCATAAAAAATTAAAATTCTTGAACTAAAGATAAAATTACTCATATCCATGACCAATGTATTCTATCTTTTGTCAATGAGCATAAAATTGGGAGATCTATAGCCTCATGATCAAATTTTACTCCAACAAAAATTAGCTAATTGGTGACCATGTTAAACTCAATTAAATGGTCTACAACAAACCCACCTTTTGGCATTTCCATATCAAATAAACATTTCATAAGAAAGACTTTGTTGGAATCTAAGGGTTTTTTATACATTTTAGTCATTACCTTCATCATATCCTATATTTTAATTTCTTTTTGTTTTTTGAAAGCCACTAACATTGTTAGGCATAGTCATATTGTTCTTAGGCCCTTTTTGTGTACAATCTCTCAATCTTCATCTTTCATAGATGTCAATTTATTTGATTTTCTTAGCAATGGTAAAAAAATATCCTTTTAATATAGACAATCATCCATTTTCATCGTCCATAGTTGGTAATTTTTTGGTTGTTAAACTTTCCAACCCTAAACTTGCCTTCTACCATAACTCCCTCTTGAACCAAGAACCCTACTTTAGATTTTATCAAACAAATAAATGTATAGATCGGATACTAGTTATTAGGTATAGGATCACAAAGAAATATACAATAAAATGAATGTAAGAATAAAAATAAAAATATAGAGATACAAGTAGATGTGGTTCACCCAATATGGGCTACATCCACAAAGAAACAAACAATCCTTCCTTTATTATGTCTATCAAAATGAAGGGACACAACTTACATCATGTTTATTGTAAATTCCTCTTCACTCTCTTATATTCTCCTCACACAATACATAAACGTAATACAATTCCCTCACATAAAGAGGGTTGCCTTCTAGGTAAAAATATCAACATAATCTCTAACATCATATTTGTGATCTAATGATGAACGATATATTTATATATACCATCCCTCCCATACCTTAAAAAGAGGGATAAATCACTCCCCTTAACTCCCACTAGAATGAAATGGATTTCAAACATGGCTATAAAAACACAAAAAATAGACCTTTAATAATAAGATCAAGCTCCATTACCAACACTAATAGTCAAGAAGCATAACCAATCAAATGAATTTAATTAAGATGTGTTATCTCAATTATGATAGATGCAACATTGATTAGGACAAGTGAATATAACCTTTATGATTACTTTTATTTTATTTCATGGGAAATAATGGAGTATCAACTAGTCACTCTTTTACCTATTCGTGTTTCCATTTTCCTCCATATTCATCAAAAACATTAAGTATAAATTACTTGTTGGATTTAAGAAGGGAAAAAATGATTCCTAACATTAAGTTATGAACCTAAGAACCTAAGATAACCTAGGCATGGTTATAGAGATAAATGATCTTGAGTTAGAACTAGCTAGTCTAGTTGTTGACTTCACATGTACTCCTTTTATATGTTTTCTCTTACTATGAGCACTCACCACCCAAGAGTCATAAAGTGATTATAAAAATAAAAAATTCATATTAACTCCCATATTTTTCTATAAACCAACTTAGCTTACCCACTACTCACTACTTCTCTAAAGCATATTTTAAGGAAATTCAATATATAAAAAAAGTTAAAACTTGTTGGATATCATTTCCAACTAACTATAAAAAAAACTTTACATATCACCCAATTATATTGCATGCATTACATAATATTCAACGACTTACCACTACCACTTATCCACATATGTGTGATAGATATGTTATTACAATTAGCTTGTGGGATGACCAAATAAACATTTGCACACTTAAATCCTTTATTTAATATTAGAGAAAAAGGGTATTTACCTTATAGGTTCCTTTTCATTCTAGTACTTAAGCTTGCTTAGGTCATGTGATTTTCTGTGTCTCAAGTCATAGGATGAGGACACATGTCATGATCTAATCTTATCCTCACCTAGGGTTTCTCTAGGGTTGATGTTTCTTCTTTTCTTTTTTTCCTTTTATAAGGATTCATTATTGTATTATTCTCATATTATTGTGAGGTTTGCACATTTAATATAATTCATTAATTTTTGTATCAATTAACTCTTTGCCTCCATAGCTTTATTATTTCTCTATTTTTGTGATAGGTGTTTCCTTGTAGGCTATCCTTGGGAGCTATAGGGTTGAGGGGTCAACTCCAACATGGTATCAAAGCTCAAGATCTATAATTATTTGTTCATTTTTTTAGATATTTATACTTGGAAAAAATTTGGTGTGTTATAAAGTCAAATGGACCTCATCATTGTATTGAAAAGACTCAAAAACCCTACGATATCTTGTCCACATGCCAAAATCAAAGTGGTTGCAAAAAAATAAAAAATAATAGGCACAAATTTTGAGGTATTGATTTTTGTATTTCTATATAGACCATATGGTGTTTTGTTCCAACATATATGATATGCCATCTATGATCTTGTACAAGTGATAAGTTTTCATGTTTTTCAATGAGGTTCTTTTATCATGCATGCCATTTTTTTTCTAGCACTTTTCTCTTTTCATCTAGAGGCATGTGTTATTTTTTTATAGAACAAGGGTTTTAATTTTGGTTGGTGTTTTTAATTTTTAGCAGCCTTCCTACCTCTAGTGACCACCTCCCATGAAAATGTGGTTATTTTTTATGTTTTTTCTACTACCTTTTCAAACTTCATGGAGATTATGGTAGCAACTATAAAAAAAGATTATTGGATTTCAAAATTCACTGATGACTTTAGATATTCGTCATTTTTAGGTTTTTGATAACTTTTTTCATAAAAAAAATAATTTAATGACTTCTTTTAAGGCTATGCCTAGTCAGATTTCCTTTGTCGCAAGAGGTATTCCTTTCCCACTGGCTTTCAACTTCCAATCCTTTTTTTATCTCATAGTGACATTTCTTCCAATAACATACTATCATATGTTTATCATCAGTGCTATTTTTCATTACATGATAATTTTCAACAATTTTTTTATTCCATCGAGTTAGTTTTTTGGCAACTGAAGCTTCTTGGCAATCTCAACATATTTTGGGCATCAAACAAAATATTGTCACTTTAACCCTTTCTTTGGTAATTCAACATTTCTCAACAACCGTAGAGAATATTTTGTGAACAATATAATTTTTTTTGTTGACATCGAAATTACAGATGACCCTTCAACCCTACCTCTAACCCTAGTGTTTCCTTAAAGGAGGCATTTTTTAATTTTTGGCATAATTTGGGCATACGATATCAAATTTTGACAAACAAGATAACATCAAAATTTTGGTTCTAAGAACTTTATAGGGGTAAGTGCACAAAGTTATGGCACAAAAAGGGCTATGAAGATGTCACTTTTTTTTTTTTTGATATCAATAAAGTCTGATGTTCGACAAGAAAATGAAGATAGTTAAACTCAAAATTTAAAGATGCAACAAGAACAAGAGTTGTAGTGCTCTTAGTATACTTTCCAAACTACTATTTTTTTTTAAATAGTGAAGAT
>VDFB02321249.1:0-103333 GCA_007258455.2 Sequoia sempervirens
TTTATGTATGCATGGTTCAACTTCCCTATTAGCTTAGGTGTTAGTTTCTTGAATGGAAGTGGTGATGGTGATTGTTGTTTTAGTATTTGATGAATTTCCAACTCATGCTTTTTGTGGTCCATGATGATGAGTTACTTTGCAAAGCTAGTCTGAGCTCTTTACTTCATTGTTGCAACTTAGTTCAATTACATGTGCATGATGTGTGTGTGTAATCTAAAAATATGCAGTCCTTAGAAGATTGCACTAGTTTTGTGTAGTTGTAGGTTCACTTGGTCAAGCAAAACTTAGTTTTAGGGAGTTTTTCTACTGTAGCAGCCTCCAGGATCACTGTTCATTCATAGTTTCAGATACAGGAACCATCTCTCTTCCCTACCCCTTTTGCTTTTTTTTAAGGAGTGACCTATGCTAAGGTTCATTGCACATTGTAAAGCCAAATACAATGATGAAATGGAGTTCAAGATCGCTTATTGAACCGGCAATATATGCACAACAACTCTCCCATCTTAGGAACTCCATTTGTAGATCCAACTTCTCATGCTTTGTAACTCATTTGTAAGTCTGCCTTGTGATTCCAGCAAATCACATGAAACAACTGAGATATTCCAAGCACTGTCAATACCTAACATTAGAGACCTTGGGATAGTGTTTTGCAATTTAATTTTGGAAGATTTTCTTTCAAGAGAGGTGATGCACCTATTCATTGCCTTTGTTGAGAAGTGCATAAAAAACACATCAACAAGAATCATGTTTGGCCTACATTCCTCCTTGCGGTAAGGCCTCCTTCCTCTATCCCACTCTGCATATGGTCTCCTTTAATTATGTCATGTCCATTTTCTTAGAAAGCTTCATCTCCTACTCCTTGGTCCTTGCTCATACCTCCTATCCAACTTCTCTTCCACCTTAAACACAAACTAGTAGGATTCCTCCATGGTTGTTATCCAAACCAGGCTTAATTCCTCTTGGATTTTTATTCTGAGGCCATTGATATACCGTGCCACCCTCTCCCTTTTGGCTTCACTATGACCAGTATGTATGATCATCTTATGGAGATCTTTGATGTACTCCCTTATTTTCTTCTCCCTTTGCATGAAGTTTTGAAGCTTCTTTAGCAGTTCTAGCTCATAATATATGGGTATGAATTGGTTCTTCAGTTTTGCCACCATCCTTTCCTATTTTTTATTCTCTCCTTTCCTCTTTGGTTTCTCACCTGTTGGACATCTTTCCATCAAATGGAAGAATGCCCCTTTATTTTGGTTTTTTCAAATCTAATTCTCTCCAAATATTCAACCTCTTCATATTCAAAATATTCTTCCATCCCATTTATCCAGTCAATCAACTCCTCTGGATTAAAGCTAACAACATAACTAGGGATCTCTATTCTTGGTCGCTTCCTAATCTTGGCGATGGCTTTCATCATTTTGATTTGGCCCGACTCCTTTTCTTCTCTTTCCCCATTTTATTTTGGATCCCTTGGCTCCTCATCATAACTCTCTTCTTTCGATCTAAGGTTTAGGCCCCTTCATCTGTCTTTCTCAATAGCAGCCAATTGATTCTTCATTTTACTCATCTCACCTTCCATTTCCTAGATATTTATGACAATATTGACCATCACGGGCATCCTCCTCGATGACATCTTTCCTTCAAATCAAGTGTGACTACCTTAGGTTGGTGATCTAGCTACAGGGTTGCAATTGCCTCATAATTCAGCGCTCTGATAACAACACCCGTAGTATGCCTCATGTCAGTGATATGTCCACACAAGAGTCTTTTGGAATGTCTACTCCCAAAGGATTTGAATCTTGATATGATACCACTTAATGTATTCAATGGTGGAGGGTCCAAATTGGATTGTCCAACCTTGCAATAAAATTTAGCACAACATAGACAATTGAAAACAACATGTGACTTTATTGATTGGAAAACATAAACATATATGTTTGTAGGATTTCTCAAATTTAGATTACAATGGGCTCCATAGGCCACACCTTCTAGCTCACAAGCTTCCACAAGCTTATTCGCTACTAAATACCAAATCAATTCCTAAATCTAATTCCATATCCCCTAACTCCATCATCCCTTCAGTACTCTTCTAATAAATTCAAAGATTGATTATATACTAGTTCCCAATATTAGAAGTGATCCACATCGACATTATTTAGATCCCAAGTTTGATTTATAATAAATTTGTAGATTATCCTCAAGGGATTGAAGATGCATCAAACGTAGGTGTGTATGGGTACAAACCTAATTTGGATTGGTCTTGTCATATATTCATCATGTGGTGAGCCATGAAGACTTTGCAAGATACTAGGATATTCCACATGTTTCCCCTAATAGGTCTAGGTCCATATTTCTCATCAATGTGATCTTCTAGTGAAGGGACCTCTTGTATCACAATGCCATGAGAGTTTTCACCTAGGAATGTTGTTGTAGACTTCTCATTTTTCCTTCATTCCAATTCGCAAGGGAAAATTGATTGTTGTGATAAGATACAATATGATTCTTCGAGATGCCACAACATCAAGTGTTGAAGGGGGATTTATGTTGGAACTATTTGGAGGTTAAGAAGAGTTTGAGGTCTGTTGATCAGTGTGTAGGTATGTAGATGCATGGGATATTTGCGGTTGGATAAAATTAGTATTGATTGATGTAGTGAGGGGTTGGGTAGGTATGGTAGGGCGGGTAGATGTGTATGTGGTATTGGTAAGGATATTAAGTATTAATTAAGAGGAAGATTAAAGAGTTGTTCAAATGTTGGTTGAGATTTGGATGTGTAAAGGGGATTATTAGAACTAGGTTGGGACCCCAAAATGTTATTCAAAGGGTGATTGGATGATGATGGATTATTAGAAGGTTATTGGCTCCTAATTTTTGAAATATCAAAGTTGGATGGGAGTTTAGCTCCTTTGGATAAAAGGTCTAATAAAATGGTATCCTTTTCAAGCTCATATATTCCTTGCATTATTTGTTGGTTATGGGGATCTTGAGAAAAGGCCAATAACCTAGGATATTGTTCAGGTTGGTCTACATGTGTTTCTTCATCATAGAAATATGTAGGTTGATTGGTGAGGTCTTCAATGGTAACATTCTCTTTAGAATCCATTTTTCTTTTAGCTTGTGCTCTAGTGGTTGACATGCAAAAGGGGGATTCTTTTAGGGGGTGTTCTTAGGGTGTTTGATGGATAGGTTTGAGGAGGGTATGGTGAGAATGAATCAGAATTAGAATTTGGATTAGGATAAAATTATGGGTGATATGACTAATTTTATGAGGGATTGGTTAAGGGATACAAAATAAAATTTGTATCGAAGGTAAAAATATAGACCCTTGGTGATAAAATGATTTTGGGATGTATCCTTGCTTACTTATGATAGGAAAGTTCCTAAGCAAGATTGGATAAGGTATTTTTGAAATACTTAACCTAAGCAAGCCAAATCCTTAAGATAAATACTTCAAAGTGACGGGCTAACTAAAATGCTACTTAAGATAGGAAAGTTCTAAAACAAGAACCTAAGTTAGATGATGATGTATAAGGATCTAGATCTAGATTTTGATAAAAAAATAAAAATTGTAAGGATGCAAATGGGGGGATGTTTAGGATTTGAATGATTGGGATGTTTAGGATAGAATATTAAGATGGAGATTTGCTATGATGATGCGGTAGGTAGGAAATGAGGATTGATGGCAATTCCAAGTGGTATGAAAGATGGAGAGGGAAAATTGGGTAAGGAGATGATGATGGTAATGAAGGGGACATGCCTATGGTCAAATTCTAAAATTTCAAAATATGAGTTTCTAATCAAGGATTTTTTTTGGGAACTTGTAAAATTTTCTATTTTTAGGATAAAATATAGGTTCAACATGACAAAGAACAACCATAGTTTGACAAAGTGCAAGTGTAGCTTTACAAAGCACAAACATGGTTTGATAAGAGTGTGGTTTCAGGAAATAGCAGAGTACATGAAAAAATAGAAGTGAGTTTTAGGCACATGTGCAACTTTATAGAGCATAGGAATAGCTAGGTATTACAAAAGTAGGGTTTCACAATGATTTTTTGGTAAGAGATATGCAAACAAAACACCTTGGTTGACTATTTTGACTTATTTTCAAGGTAAAAATCTATTTTTAGCAAGTCATACTTAGTGGCTTATCACTGTTTTAGCACATGATGAAACATGAAATGCATTAGCAAAACCCTAAAATTAGTCAAGTGGAATTATAGACTTGATGTGGACCCACCAGTCAAAGACTAATACTTCTATTTGAATGGGTGACTAGGGTATGGAAAGGTAATGTACCACCTATGCAACCTATAGAAGAGGGGGATTCACTACTCACGAGTTATCTTCATTTAGAGAGCCTCACAGGGTGAACTACCCTAATCTACCTTAGGAACAACAGTGAGAGTTTTAGAATTCGAAAGGGCAGGTCACAAAGATTTTCTAAAAAGACTGGTGAGCTCTCGATCAAAGGACGTTAGCGCAGAATATGGATGACAGTGCAACATGCTGACATCCTAGAGGCGTGTTGGTGTCTCGTACAGACCAGAGAACAAGAATTTCTTAGAAAAATACTTAAATGACTACTTCTACTCTGATTGTTGAGAACTTTGAAAGTACTAGAAAGTGATAGAATGTAATAGAATTAAAATAGAGTGAAATAGAAATGATAAAGATAAAGAGAAGAAAGGAAAGAAATACTTACAACCATGTGGGTGATGATACCTCTAGCATGTGAATATCTTCAAAACCTACACGCATGATATCTAGAGAGAATGTTGGGGCTATATAGGGGTTTTCCTCAGTCAAAACCCCTGTTGAAGCCTAAAATTTCATGCAAATTTTAGGTTCCTATGTTGAAAATTTGGATTCCAACACTCAAAAAGATTAGTTGTAAAATTAGCCCCAAGAGCACACTTTAAAAAAAACATATCTTGAGATCTATTCATTTTCATGCCAAATCATTTTGCAAGCTTGTTTACCTACCATATGTGAGTGACCATGTCTAATTTCAGCTTCCCATGATAAATTTTGGGAGGGATTGTTGTCTACACAGTCTTAAGTGATCTCTACGATCAGTCTGATAACTTTAGTGTGAGACACACTAGATAAATTTTTCTATGATTGTTGTGTTTCTCTCAACAACACTAGTAGGTCATTCTTCTTTGACATATTAAATGTGAAGCAAGGAAAAATTGTCTAAGAAATTGAAATAGGATGCCTATAACCCTGCATTTTATTCGCCTAGTCTTTTGTTCATCCTCATCTCAATGAATATATTGATGAAAAGCATTACACTCAATTCTCATGGACTTTGAAAAGCTAAAACCTCATGTTCATTACATAATTTCACTATTCTTTGAAATAGTTTTATCCTTTTGTAACCATCAGTCTTCAAATTTCTTATTGGCTTCTCTTGCATTTGATCATCCAAGATCTCTGCAGCAAGCACAAAGAAAGAATAGTTGCAGTGTATGAATTTGTATGAAACATGTTTATGAGAAGGTACAACTCATAGAACCTGTTGTAACCAGTGCTTGTGAATTTTTGGAGAAAAATGCTTTTTCCTCTTGTCCAATGATATCACTTTCAGGGGCTAGCTTTCCCCAGTCATTTGCACTGGAGGATTTTGTACAATGTGAAGGGTCATAACCCTAAAATAATATATATATATGCCAAATGAAATCAAAGGAGAGGGGGATGGATTAGAAGTTGGGAAGTAGGATAGGTTGATCAGTTGCCGAAATAGAAAAATTATGCTATGTATTGCAAAAATATTTTGAAATAATATAATGGACAAGAAGATTTAATTTGATGATCAAATTTTTGGTGTCAATTGTTTGTTGGAAATATAAGATTATTTGGTTGTCTCCAACTTAATATTTTCCTTATTATTTAAATTGGTGTATCAAGGATATATTCAATTTATCAAGGCACATTTACTATTCTTGTGTGGTGGGATTAATTGGTTTCTTTAAAAGAAGTAAAGTCCTTTTAGTCAATCAAAGTAATCTGGAAATGTTATTTGGATCGATCAGAAGATCCATATAATCAATAAAATTATCACACTATCTCCAGTTTGGTTCTACCTTGTTATTCAAGTTAGAAGTATTTGATTTGTTAGGGAACACTTGTTGATTTTGTGTGATTCAGTTAACTGGGTCCTTCAAGGAAGGATTAAAATTTCCTATTAATTAATCATAGTAACGTGATAAGAATCATTTGGATCGATAAAAAGAGTTTGATAGTTACATCCTTGCACGTTTATATGAGGTATAAATAGTTGCAGGTGCCAAGTAATTCAAACTATATCCAATATTTAAGTCACACACCATTCACCTCTTGACTCCATTAGCCCAATAGAAAATAGGAACTGGTCATACCAATTCCATTTTAGAATTACATAAAATCTTATTCAAAACATTCACATTTCAAATTCAATACTAGGAGTAGGAGTAGTCAGCAAGCTTTCATCTATTACACTTTATGCCATTTTGATAGATCCACAAATTCAATCAGATCATACATTCTTCCAAATTTGCTTCTTTATAAAGGTATACCCACCTAGGTTAGTACAGCCTGAAGTGTAGGCAGTTACCAAACACATAAGTTAACTTCGTTCGTTGGTTCAAGAAAGTTGCAAATTTGATCATAGAGTTTGGCATCCTCTTAGGATTTGTAACCTTCATTTTTGAGATCCAACACCCCCATTTTTGTGTTCCCACCTTTGTGGACAACCAAGAAGATACAGAGAGAGATAGATAAATGAACAAAGCGTGTGGTGAAAGAAAAACCCATTCAGGAGTAGAACCCGCACCACCAAGTAGGAGTGATAAAAGCAATCCCCACTCAAGGAGGAGAACTCATATCATGAAATTTAGATGCAATAAAGAGGGGATATGGAATCCCAAGGTGCTCACAAGAATGAAGTGAAGGAGATAGAGCTGCAAGAGCCAAAGGAGCTACAAAGAGGGCTTGAAAGTGTTGTGACAAATAAGGGAGTTGTGCAAGAAAAGGTAGAATGGAATAATGAAGCTAGAAGTTGGAAGAATGGAGCTAGAAAAAGATAGAAGAAGTTAGAAGATGAAGAGCCCACAAATGAGGTGAAAATCTGACATTTAAGGAGAGAGAGGAAGTTTCTTCAGCCATTTTTGGGCATTCCTAGCTGTTACCACTGACAAAACTCGCTGAAAAGTGGAAAACATTCACAGAAATGGTCATTTGAACGCTAAGACATTGTAGGACGCTAGCGTGCCACATGGATGTTTGCACATCGTGCTAATGTCTGGACATGTCACACTACAAAATGACAAAAATGGGAAGGTGACAAGGTTTGAGGCAAAGTTTACACATGAGGGTGGCTATTGAAAAGGGGTGTTGGAGCATACTGAGAGGGAAAAAAATGTTGATGCAGGGACTAGAATGAGCCTACTCATGATGCTAAGGGAGTGGACACTAAACCAGACACAAGAATGTATGTGAAATTGCAATGGGTGCAATTTTACGCCTATACATTTTTCCCCCACTTTAGTGGGCATATGAATCTACATTAATATGCACGCTAAAGGAAATATACTAAACATAAAAAACATCATATGACAAAAGGATACTATAGAGTAAGCAGATAATTCTTCAAACCAGGGAAGCATGCCCCTAGTCTGAAGATCTACAAAACCAATACATTAGACAAGAAAAATCTGCACCAAATACCAATGTTAGAGCATAAATAGCTAAAGGATTCGAGTCAGAAGAGTAAAGAGACCTCAGTATAGAAGGTTGTCTTAGTACTATGCATCATCCCAAAACTAAGAAATAACATAGAAGAATTGTGAAGCTAAGAGAGGAAGGGCTTATACTCAGGATGAAGAAGATGTAGATCTCTAATCTGGTATACATAAGTTTAGAAGAGAGAGATAAAAATGAAATGAATGCAAGAGTGATAAAAGAAATCCCCGCTCGAGGAGGAAAACCCATATCGCAAAATATAGATGATATAAGCAATCCCCACACAAGGAGGAAAACTAGTATCACGAAGTATAGGTGATAAAAGAAATCCCTGCTCGAGGAGGAAAACTCGTATCATGAAGTATAGGTGATAAAAGCAATCCCCACTCGACGAGCAAAAATCATATCATGAAGTATAGGTGATGAAAGCAATCCCCACTCGACGAGGAAAACATGTATCACGAAGTATAGGTGATAAAAGCAATCCCCGCTCGAGGAGGAAAACCTATATCACAAAGTATAGGTGATAAAATCAATCCCCATTTAAGGAGGAAAACCTGTATCATGAAGTATAAGTGATAAAAGCAATCCCTTCTTGAGGAGGAAAACCCATATCACAAAGTATAGGTGATAAAAGAAATCCCCACTCAAGGAGGAAGACCCATATCGCCAAATAGAGGTGATAAAAGCAATCCCCGCCAGAGGAGGAAAACCTATATCACCAAATATAGGATGTAAAGGAGCTCTACAGGTTCTCAGTCCTGCCGAGCAAGACAAATTAGAGAATCTTATGGCTGCTACAAGCTATGTTGCAAGATAGTCACAGAAAAGATAGGTCTAGTCAGGCTTCCCCTAAGCTAGATGCAACTATATGAAATAGGTCTAGTATGGTTTCCCCCAAGCTAGACACAAGGATATGGAATAGGTCTAGTCAGGCTGCCACCAAGCTATACGCGAAAGAATTTGTTTGAGAGAGAATCTTTCAAAGAAGGGTCCCTCGGGAACCCTTGAAAATAAAAGGGGTCCACTCAAGGGACACGCATCTTCAGAACAAGTTATCACTATCCCCAACATATACGGGAGGAGAACCATGCAAAACTCTTAGAACATCTCGGATAGAGGTAAACCTTGATATCACTTGTCATGCAAAAAAAGGCAGGTGCATTAGTAAAAATGAGATTTTTATGCAACCTGAGCCAAGAAGTTGTATTTTATCTTTCAAGGCCTTACATTTGCTAGTGTAATGGATAGGCACTCGATGGTGTGCACATAAAGAATGTTTTGATTTATCATGTTTGTGAGATTTCTTGCATGTAGGAGAAGGAAGAGTGATTAAGCAGGATTTTAGAAGCCACAACAAAATACACTCTTTCTTAGATAAGGAATGAGGAGCAGGAAGCAACCCTTTCTCTTGTGGATAAAGGTTTGACTGCTCACGAGAAGAAGATATGAAGGTAGCAAACAATGGGGGATCTACATGGAGAGTATTATTCTAGCAATGGGGATTATACTCCTCTATGAGATCACCATCATTTTTCTTAATAGGACTACCAACATTAACCTTCTTAATAGAAGTGTGATCATCTTCCTTAGAAGGAGGATCAACACTAAGAATATTACAATTTACATTCACCTTATCCCGTAATACAGAAGCACAACCATCTCTAAGAGCAAGTGTGGATGATGTTATTGGAAGGTCTAAGTGGATCAAATTGACTTTATATTATCCAGTGAAGGATTATGTAAAGTATAAAGAACCCCAATCATCACCAAGACATGCATTCTTTTGAGAAGAGGTAGAAGGAATAGACTTACTACTCTTTGCTTCAAGGGAATCTTCTTTAGGGATGTTTATCTCAAGAGTATTTGTAATGCCCGGCCTTGGTTTCCATTAAAACAAAGATAAAGAACAAAATTAAATGAACAATTTTTTTTTTAAAAGAGATTTAATTACACAACTGCCTTAAGGATTCCAAGACAGTGTTACAAAAACATTATAAATAAAATCAGCACCTTATATCACTAAACATAAGTATAAATTTAAAGCCATGAATGGTTCAGTTTTCAAAACCTTATACAATCAAATAACCATTAGTCCAAATTACATGTGAGATTTCAATAAATATCAATACATCATAATGATGATACAATGAGTACGCTCGCATACAAGAGGTAATTATACAAAGAGGATAATGATCACATCACAACTGACATCCATGTCCACGAATATATTCTGCATCCACTGTCACGAACAATGAAGTAACTGGAAACTACTACAAGTATAATACCATATGCAAAAGTATCAAATGAAGTATAGCACAGTTTCCTCCCAACCACGTGAATCCTGGAGGACCACTCCCTCTGTGCTAGGAGATAATGATAGGTCCACAAACAAGAAGACAAAACATTACATTTATGTGGTATACATTCACATCACGACATAATGATAACAAAACATAATGAAAAAACTCCCAGAGACAAACACAACTAAAGATAACTCAACATAAGGATCACAATCATGCAATAGGAAAAGAGTGTCATCACACTATCGGGATAGGTTACCCTGGTGAATCTTCCTAGACTACCAGCCCTCTCCAAGAGTTACCCTGGTAGTCTCTACCTATATCCCGGCCCCTATGCAAACTACTGTGGAGTCGTTCTATCTTTCAAGAAGATAAGATAGGTGACTAGCCATTCTAGGCCTTCTCAGCCTTTCCTTAATCTAAACGAGCATTAAGAAAGTAGGCAAGGAAAATTTTTATCTAAGTTAATGTTTAGTTCTACCCAACCCCTAGTACATTAGTTAGGTTTCCACTAAATTACATAACCTACAATAGGTTACCCAGACAACCTCTTAGGATTTCGGCCCCTATCACAAGCCACTCTTTCTATAACATGATTCAACATCAAAATACAAGGAGTAGCTACCAAACACAAAGATCAAAACCACAAATTTTTACATCTTTCACTAGAGACAGTCCATAATCTCTAAAATGCCTCTTTAGACAACAACCAAAAAGTGCACAGCTATACCCCCAAGTAAAAATCATTGTAATTTGAGAAACATAAATTAAAGCGTAATAAACCTAACAATACGATTTTCACTTCTCTAGTTTTTAAATAAATGATATAAAACTCAATAACATTATATATACATACTCAATAATTACAATTTTCCAATCTTCACGAATTAAAAGTTCGTAATAAACAATTTATTGGTATAATTATATGTTTTATAATTTCAAAGAAAATACATCAATATTTATTAAGGATAATATAAATCCTTTACATTTAGAAATCAATCACTTAAAAATCAATACAACTCACTATTAATATAAATATATAAATAATGACGAATGAAGAGTCTTTTGTATTATTCAATTTTTACTAGAAAGAATCACATTACAAATCATAAACTTAAAATTTTATCTTTCTCTTCTTTTCTAAATCATAAATTCACATTTGACCAATACATGTGCCTTATATATATTTCAACTGATAGTTATGTACATAAAATTTAATAACAAGATAACTGCTACTAGCATTTCATGCAAAGGAGAGTTCGCACTAAAGACAAAGGTGATAGTTTCATATAAATATCATAACTATAAGAGGTAAATAGAATGTCATGCAACCACCGCAAGAAACAGTTACAGGTAAGGGCTTTATAAAGCAATATCTGTATCCAAAACAAGGTAAATGAAGGTTCCATTTATATATATTACTACATACTATTCCATATGAACTAAGGTTTCCTAATAACTCAAAGAAAAGCTCATATCAAGCTAAGACTCACTATTTACAGCCAGAAGGATAATAGATAAGGAATTTATTATGCACCATGCATTTCATGTGACTTAATTAGCAGGAAAGAAAATCATTTGAAACATGCATAAGATCAGGAAGTAAGGGTGAAGGTCGGCGCTATAATCTGCATCTTAATTCACATAATTCCTAGAATGATAACAGCTAACAAATCAACAACTTTGGGGTTCATCAGGACGACGCCAAGGCATGTCTAAAATAAAATAAAATATGATATTAACTATAGTTAAACAACGCTGCAACACCATCATCCTTTTCCCAACAAATGAATAACACACTACAGTTTCACTGGCATGGCGTAGACTTTAACATTGTAGACTCTATTAAGAACAGGATGATGATATCTATTCTTTGCGCCCTACCAGATACAAACGTTGTTGTTGTAATATATTATATATGCAATTCATTCTAAATGGGATAAAAACTATAAACATCAAACAAACAAGTAACCCCTTCAGCTCATCAACTGATGCCTGGTTTGGAAATAACACTCACAATTATAATTGATAGTATCAGACAAAGGAATCAAAGATATGTTAAAACTTTAACAAATGTTGTGCATGATTATATTTATTTCAAATATAATGAGTATATATATATATATATTCAATATAAATGCTTAATACAATTTAACATAATTTTCTATTGCATGACCTAAACTTTAGCGTTTCCACTGCCCTTCAACTAAGTTTCAGATTTGTAATTTCTTAAAGCATAATCTTAAGCTAAACAATATCGACCTACAGATTTGTAGCTATCAGAAAAGCTAGGTACAAATATTAGTATAAACAGGACCAAGAAATATATATCACAAATATAAATTGTCAAAGAAAATAAAAGATAGTATAACACATTATTTCGAGCGCGCCTCATAGAAAAATCCAAATCACTAAAGGCATATACAAACCGAAACAGATTTGAAGAATTTAAAAAAAAAAACAAAACAAAACAAAACAAATATCCTTTCAATAGATCATAAAATGAAACTTTGGTTCATTGTATTTATTATATCATTGTTTTGTTTTTACTTTCCTTCCTAATTTCAAAAAATCACTCTAAATTGTTTCTTTGATATGTTTACAGGTTTGACCAGATAATTCTTTCTCACAACAAAATATTTGGTTCCCAAAGCATGTAAATTTTCAAGCAAAGCTTTCAAGAAATATGAATTAAATTATTGCAAAACAAGAAAGGAACCTGATTTGAAATTTTGATGGCTGGCTGGAAACAAACTCTGTAGCTTCTATCAATTCTACTTCAATTCACCTAATCTTGACAAAGAAATACAAACAACCCAGCTTCAATCTTATGCTCGCAAACAAAATCTAAGATAAAAGTTTTTCAAAGTAACTGCTGTGCAAAATTATCTTCAAACTGCTGCCATGAAAATTCTTCCAAAATGTTGTCGTGAATGCCCAAAAATTGCAACCCCCAAAAGATATTAATGCATTCAATTTACTCTCAATCATAAAACTTAACTGATAGATCATTATGCATTCAGAATAGAACAATCAGTTCAACTTACCCTTTGAATATGATGTAACGCCTCGTCGTGCGAACCCCAAAGGACAACTAAACAATAAATACTGCACAATTTTTTTTTATTTTTTTACAAGTTAACATAACATACATGTGATACACATTAAGTCATGACATGAATTTCATTTAAATAGATTCACTAACACATACATCCCTTGGGGTAGACGAGGAATCATTACGCAACTTAGATCCACACAACGACAATAAAGAATAAAACCCAAAGATATAATCCATAACAAAGTAAACATTAACAAATGTAACACATACATGATAAATCATTGATAAGAAACCATCTGTGTACATAAATACAACATATGCATGATTAACATTAAATAAAAACTACCATGTCCAATATCCACACAAGATTTAATGTTACATTATAGTACAATGTTCAAGATGTACAATGATACAAAAGTGTTTCCAATCATGGGTAGAACCCATACAACAAGATAACATGGTACAATTGAACAAAGGAATACATAGAATCATAACTGGCTCCAAGACAAATA
Organism: Sequoia sempervirens; assembly: GCA_007258455.2. Lineage (NCBI taxonomy): Eukaryota > Viridiplantae > Streptophyta > Pinopsida > Cupressales > Cupressaceae > Sequoia > Sequoia sempervirens. The sequence continues at coordinate 13,596 of VDFB02321249.1, forward strand.
CAACTCTGGAATCGCTACAACAGCACCAATCTACACCTCTCGATCCTTGACTGGGGACCCAATGGGGTGCTTAGCACGTTCCATCTAACCATGTGAGTCCGAAGACCCACCCCCCGTGCTAAGGGGCTGACAAGAAAGAGACCTCAACCAAGAACATCCAAATAGGGAACCACAAGACTCAACGCCATACAAAAGTATCATAAAACTCAAGGATTACAATGGCATAATCAACAACATCCAAGAGTCAACATAATAACTTAAAGTCATAAATCTCATCACATAAAACAATGACCAGTAAACAAGTAACCAAAGGATGATCATGAAACACTTCCAAATCAAACTGAATTAATAAACATAATACAATTCCAAATTGCAACTAAACGATAAAATAACATCACATCACAGTACCATAAAAGTTCAAGGTCATAAGTCAAATATCAATGAGATCATACAAGACCACAAAGTACACCAAAGGTGTATCAAGGCAATACTCCATAAATCAATATAAGTCCATTCAACAACATTTCTAAACCAATTCCCATAACATACTTCCAGAGGAACACAATAAAGTAAAACACCTGGGCAACTAGGGGAGAGTGTCATCGCATAGTCCTACATGGGCTATCCTGTGCTCTTCCTCCCAACTGGAGGCACTGGTCCCATCTATGGCTATCATGTGCCCTTCCTCCCAACTGGAGGCGCCGGTCCATAGGGTGACTCATGCGGAGCCGTAAACCTCTCGTGAAGATGAGGTCAAGACCTTGCCAACCACGGCCTTCTCAGCCTTCCATTAGCCTACGAAAGCGCTAATGAAGACGAGGCATCCATTTTTTAATCTTATAATGATATTACTACCCAACCCTCCTAAGTTAATTATTAGGTTTTCACTTGTTTACTAACTCACTCGTGGGTTATCCTATGCCCTTCCCCTTAAATGGGGCGTCGGCCCCCACGAGGAGCCACTCTCCCTAGAGACCCAGCAACATCAAACCAAAACCAAGGGTTGTACAACATAACAAGAACATTAGATCACAATAGAGAAACATGCGAGTCATTACCCATCTCGCTAAAACACATAATCAAGTCTCAACAATTCTCGTACAACCCTTTCAAAAACTTGATACCAAAACACTTGCCACTTCTAAGGCACAAAAAAACCAACAATAAAAAACAAGCCTCTGGAAGATTCTCATAAAGTTTACACTAAGGTTTCCCCATCAAAGAACTGACAACAATAATTGCAAGGCCACAAGAACTATTTTCAATTCAGATATAATGAGTGAATACATCAAAATAAGATCAACAACTCCATTCAAACAACATCAATCATCTTCGATACGAACTAACTCGGAAATCCAAGGGAAACCTCTATTTTCTCCTCTCGGAATACCCATAACTCAAAGAACTTTTCAATTTGACTCATTAACAACTCAAGCAGAACCATCAATCATGGCAATGAAAACATTAACCAATTTACCACTTAGGGTAAAGAACAATAGAAAACATATGGGTTCCCAATGAATAGCAACATAAATTAAATGACAAAGGATTCCTTGAATCAAAATTAATCTCCAAAGGCATTCACACCAACACGGAAACATCCAAAAACAATCCTTCAACAACAGAGGTAAAAGCATGCAACCAGGCATCCAAGGGAGACCTCAATTTCCTCCTCACAAGATACCCGTACAGTTGGTAAACAAATGACCTTTGATAAAAATCAACAAACATGACAACAATGTAATTAAATGTTTCACCAAAATAATAAAAGTGGAAAGACTGCATTCAATAAGAAGCATAAACTTATCACAACCAAACATCGCTTTAGTATCCAAAATACTCCACCACAAAACCCCCATAACTCAAAACCAACCAAGAATTCACCATGTAAGGTTAAATGAATATCAACACAATTTAACTTAAAGAAGATCCCCAACTCACGTCAACACAAGAAGAGTCACAATGAAAGAGTATGTCAAATCACTCATAAAGCGACATGAACCCAATGGAATGAAAATACTTCCAAAGCCAAGCAATTCCAAAGAGGATACCACAAATAGGATACACCAAATTACCCTTAAATGATCAATGACCAATCAAATACAATTTATCCATTTGTTCAAAAAGAATTAATTTAAAATATATAAGGGAACTCTAAAATCACATATCGTAATTATCTCAAGGCATATTTTTACATTCCATAATATTCCTTATCATTAATCTCATAATTAAATTAAAAGATTCTTTCCCTCGAATAATAATATTTGAGACAATCTTAATACAATTTCCTAGTTATTTAGCTTACACACTAAACTTACCATTCCACTCTAAATGTTATAAAATAACAATATTCACCTACAAATTAACAAAGAATAAACCATAATAATTGTGGTAATAATAATATCCTAAATTTCTTATTCTTCTTAGACAATTTGCTAATCATTTAATAATGGAAATAACCTTCATTCAATTTTCAGTGTCAAGGAAACTTAACTTTGTTTATCTTTATTTAAGTAACCATTTTCAACCTAAATATAGTCTTATTTACTTTATTAGTCCCAATTTAGGTTCACTATTTTCTACAATGATTAAAGCAGCACAAAGACTTACTTGATTGTATGAATAACAAGATTTACTATTTATAAGGTCGATCTAATGGATGGAAAATGCTATTAGTTTCGAATACAATGATTAATATTTGCACTTGTCAGGAGGATATAATGATTATTCCCAGTGTCCCGAACAAAGAGAAAAGGTTTCAAGGACACTTATGATAAAGAGGATATGATTGATGTTCAAACATAGGACTCAACATCGGAGCACAAACATCACCTATTTACATCGTATAAAGGAGACTTAACAATTAAGTTATCCTCAATAAGAAACTACTACAATAACTAAAGAGCTATAAAGAGTAAACCCTAGCCAAGCAACTTCCAAAACATTTATAAAATATATAAATATGTTTGGCCACATGTCCTATCGTCACTTTCCTATGATTTAAATTCAATACTCTATTTCTACTCAATACGTGAAAGCATCTAAAGATCTTTATATTCACATTTGTGGTAATTAAACACATTTCCACACGATAAAGATTGACATGATAGTATTCTTAAGATTTGTGTATTGAAGTGATAGGGACTATAATTATATTATGATATTTGACCCAAAAGAATGATATTAAGGAAATAGACATTCAAATGAAGGAGAGAGAGATTATTTAAAATTTTAAACTTCCTATTACGCTCAAGCTCGCGGCTGAGACAGGACAGCAAAGAAAACAGAGAGGTCATTTCATTCTATACACCCTACCATGTTCAAGTGCGGCGACAGGTTACAACAGAATCAGAGAGATTATTAAATTTCTACACCCTTGCAGGACTAAAAGCTACAGCTGTGGCGGGTTGCCAAAGGTTTCAGGGAGACTATTTAATTATGTACAATGTCTCAACTCTAAATGCCATAACAGTGACAGTTTGCCAAGTATATCAGAAAGTGAATATGGGAATTTGGAAATATCGCCATCTACTTGCATTATTATCAAATCTCACGTGTTATTCACAAGATGAAAGGTAAAGAGACAGGTGGGATGTTAGAATATTGACAATATTTATCTTCAAGTGTTGCAACTGCGATAGATTACCAGAAGAAACAAACAGGTTATTCAAATCTTTAAACTTCTTATCATGTTCAAGTGCACGGATGTGATAGGCTGCCAATGAAATCAGGATAGATTATTAAAACCCCTACTATATTCTATTTTCAAGAACCGCAGATGTGACAGCTCGCAAACGAAATCAGGAAGGTTACTTAAAGTACCTAAACATTTTATGTTCCAGTGATACGGTTATGATGATAAATTGAAACGGCATAAGAAGGTTTGCAGACACTAACAAGAAAGTTGCTATCCATAAAATGAGTCTCATACAGAGGGAGAAAACAACCAGTGAATGAAATCAATAGCCAGAGAGAATTGAGATGACCGTAAGGCCAAACTATAGCTATTGACAATGCATGTTCACTGCTAAGGATGGAAAGAGATATTTCGATATTCAAAACCCAACATTCTCGATGCATCAAACATTCAGCCACGTTTTGCAAGAGACAAAAGGAATCATTCATTTATGATATTCAAAACCAAAACAAATACAGAGTAGCATGCCCAACCTGGAAACACTTTTCAACGATGGAGATGATGAGTAAATACAATCTCTTACGCAGCCACCAGATCCATTCACCGGAGACCAACCCTTCCAAATTCTCCAATTGAATGTTCAGTGTTGATACTTAATTCTTTTCCTATCTGTATTATTTCCTCTGCTTTCTTCCCTCATCTTTGCTTAAAAACTATTTGTCTCCCTTTCGGATGGGAACGGTTTTGCTTTCATTCCTCCCCCCTTTTCAAAGGAAGAGCGATAGTTCCTTTTGTCATTTTCTTTCCAACTTTTTCTTGCTTTAAAACACTTCAGCTTCCTATCCCCTAAATTCTATTTTTATTTCTTATTATTAAAATAATTATCTTTTCATCATTATTAAATTATAAATCACATTATTTTCCTATATATATAATATTTATACCCCACAAGATAATCTTTTATAAGGTAAAAATTAATTTAATTATTTAAAATTAACGTGTAAATATTATTTCACAATATGGACTTGTTATATACAATTTCACTTCTAATTTTATTTAAATTATTTCATCAATATGTTTAATATGATAATTTATTTAATTCAATTATCTCGCTTAACAAAGCCATTAAAATCTCACTTTAACCACATGAACCGACTAAATAAACAACAAGATCACAAAACACACTTACGCAAATGTCCAGGAGAACCACAACGGACGGGGCACTACATATGAAATCATATTTTCAACTTCAAATCAAAGATTCATAACATGTTGAAAATATATTTTCTTTAAAATATCCATTTCCTCATAAATCTTGTTTGCACAAGTAAATCAACAATTTATATTTAATTAAATACTTTTGAAATAATTAACCTTCACTATTAAAATAAATAACTTATTTAATTAAAATTAATAAATTAAACCACAACATAACCATAAGCATTTAATTAAACATAAATATATTAACAAATATTTGTTGAACTTAAATATTAAATTCCCAAACACAAACAATACAGACAAACATGACACAACAGAACAAGCTGGACAACAAAGAGGGGTAACAAATAGGTACTCGTTCAATAAAGAATGATGGTTCAAAAAGGACTTGTCAATACCTCCAGATCAACATAATTTTATTGAATTAGGGTACGCTTAGACCTATCAAGCAAGTGGAGCCGATACCCAGTACATGTATCTCTAGGAAACATCACTGTTAAAACATATATACTTATATCAGAAAACACACCGTGAAGAATAATTGCAGCATAGAAGGGTACTAACGAATGAGTAATGCTACACTGTCTTCTTCACCGATACTAACGAGCAAGATAAATCATAAACAATCATTTCAACATGATAACCTCATAAAAATTTTAAGCAAATAAACCATATCATGTATGTGTCTATCATAGTATCTTCACACAAACACAACCAGATAATTAGGATGTCAATGTATCATCCAAAGAGTGTAAAAACAACATAGTATCCTAATCAACTAAAGCATCTATCAATCAAGCTGAATCAAACTAAAATAGAGTGTCGATACTGGAGGGACACTATAGTATCCTTTGTAGTGGGTACTACGGGAGTAAACATCGACACATTGGAAGATACCAAAGGAAAAAGAGTAGGCACAACTGAAGCTTGACTGACAGGTGCCATCTCACATAAGCGCATAGCATCAGGGTCAGCCTTGACTGTGACTACTTTATTATTAGCAATGAACTTAATTAATTTATGCAAGGTAGAAGGGACTAGATGCATAGTATGAATCCACAGTCTACCAAGAAGAAGGTTATATGGTAATTTTTTTGACATGACATATACAAGAGTAGGTATGGTAATGGGTCCAAGCTGCAAAGGTAACACTATTGTACCTAGAGCTTGTCACCTGACATTATCGAACCCACAAATAATAACAGAAGAAGCATTAAGAGAAGATGAGTAAACATTAATGTTAGGAAATAGATCAATGTTACATACATTGAGAGCTGAACTAGCATCAATGAGAGTACATCTAATACCAATTTTATTAATGCTAACTATAACCATCAAAGGATCCACTTGCTTCTGTACTTTTTTAGGTAGGAGCTCCTGGGGATAGAACGTAATATTCAACAAATCTACACGAATATATGCCATCAACACATTAGCATCCGTTGGCCTAGTGGAAGAAGGCAAGAGGATCTTTTGCAAGGCTTCCTAAAGCATACCTTGATAAACCGAAGTAGATTGAAGCAAGTCCCACAATGAGATCTTATCCGGAGTAACCCAAGGTTGCTCGACAAGATTTTCATCATTGGGTGCTTTAGTTGTAGGTTTAGGATCTTCAGGAAGGCTTGGTTGTTTATTCATTCTATTCTCATAAGTATGGGCTACCACTCTACAAGAGGGAGCCTTGGAAAGATTAGGAGAACCACCATCAAATGGAACACCATCAATAGAACAAATTCTTATAGGAGAAGGACTAGCTGGAGTCACGTAAATGATTGGTCTCTTAGGCCTTTGAGGGGCAGCAGAGACATATATTACATTTACAGAATCATCACAACTAGTAGAACAATTATTTGAAGACATATTCTTAACATCGATCCAAACAAAAATAAATGATAAAGAGAAATAGAAGAAAGGAAATAAATACTTACAACCACATAGGTGATGAAGCCTCTATCACGTGAATATCTTCAAAACCTGCATGCATGGTATCTGGAGAGAATGTTGGGGTTGTATAGGGGTTTGCCTTAGTCAAACCCCCATTTTGGTGTTCCCACCTCCACGGATATATAGCCAAGAAGATAGAGAGAGAGAGAAAAATGAACAAAGTGTGTGGTGAAAGCAAACCCGCTCAAGAGTAGAACTTGCACCACCAAGTAAGAGTGATAAAAGCAATCCCTGCTCAAGGAGGATAACACATCACGAAATGTAGATGAAATAAAGAGGGGATATGGAATCCTAAGATTCTCACAAGCATGAAGTGAAGGAGATAGAGCTACAAAAGCCAAAGGAGCTGCAAAGAGGGCTTGAAAGTGCTATGACAAATAAGGGAGTTGTGCAAGAAAAGGTAGGATGGAAAAATGAAGCTAGAAGTTGGAAGAATGGAGCTAGAAAAAGTTAGGAGAAGTTAGAAGATGAAGAGCCTGCAAATGAGGTGAAAAGATGACATTTAAGGAGAGAGAGGAAGCTTCTTGAGTCATTTTTGGTTGTTCATAGTCGTTACCACCGACAAAAATCGTTCACAAATGGAAAAAATGCATGGAAACCATCATTTGAATGTTGAAACATTGCAAGATGTCTACGCACCACGCTAATGTCCTGACACGTCATGCTACAAAACGACGAAAATAGGAAGGTGACAAGGTTTGAGGCAAAGTTGACACATGAGGGTGGCTGCTGAAAAGGGGTGCTAGAGCATCCTGAGAGAGAAAAAAAGGGCTAATGCAATGGCTAGAATGAGCCTACTCAAGGTGCTAAGGGAGTGGACACTAAAGCGGATGCAAGAATGTATGTGAAATTGCAGTCAGTGCAATTTTACGCCTATATAAAACCCTTACCTTAGAAGAACAAGGCCCAACCAAGGGATATGTGCTACCTCAATAAAAGGTCATATATGGTAACTTTGGGCATGATCAATTGTACCCTGTACCACACTAAGCTATGGTTGAATGGGCTTAAGCTAGGCTTTACAAGATCTTTAGGGTTGTCCTCTAAATACCACAAGAGTATGTGAGGCACAATCATGAACACTAGTCTATCAAAAGCATGGATCAAGAACTTTCAACAAGGAAGCTTAGACCAACCATTAACCTCTTGTATTGGAATCACCCAAACATCTAGGCTTCACCAATTACAATGCAACTAGATTGGGGTACAAATTTCATTCTCCCCTTTTACATACCTAACTAGTAACACGTGGTCAAGATCATACATTGGCGTGATGAAATCCCCAAGAATACCTCCTAAAGGGAAGGACAATGCTATGTGTTTTCTATCCTCAAGATCACACTAGATGAAAGGGGAGAGCATACACACAAAACTAGCAAAGCCCAAGGTTCTAATCTAAACACAAAATGAGGAGATGCATGATTTTTGATCCCTAAGATCACTCTAGCTGTAAGGGGAGAGCATACATCTATGCAACCATCCAAACAAATAAAAAAAATTCATTAACCCCTAATTTAACTTTGTTGAACAAGACAACTAAGAGGGGGGTGAATCAGTTGTAACAAACTTTAACCTTTAAAACTTTTCACTGAAAGTTAAATCAATCAAAAAAAAATTATTTTGCTATTATGATTAATCATTAAGTGCAAAGGAAAAAAATGAAAAACATCACACATACACAATAACACCATATTTATGTGGAAAACTCAATAAGGGAAAAACCACGGTGAGGATTAGCTCACAATATAGATAATATCAAAATCGATTACAAAGGTTCACTGCCAAAACAAGACTCACTATCTGGATCAAGAATCACTATCCAAAAAAGGGTTAACCACCCAAAGGTCTCACTTCCACATAGATACAAAGAAGATAAAAGATATATGTTACAAAGAGAAGGCAATATCAATGCAACAAAGATTTCCACCATGATTTTCTCAAACACTTGTAGACATGCTTGAATGATAAGTACACCTTCATCTCACTACTTCAAGAAACTCAACAATTAGACTTCGCACTGATCTACACCAACTCTCATTACTTACATACTGATTCACATCTATCTGGCATCTATCTTGCCCTATTTATTTGTACTTCTCTTTTCACAAATATCTCATCTTGTATTTATGCCATCTTCAACTTTGAAACATATCCAAAATCAGCCATACACCATTTGTATTTACAAATTCAAATTAGGTCAATGCTAAAAAATTCTAGGGTGGAATTAGAATGATGGTGACACAATCACATGCTCCAACATGCTTCCATAAGCTTTGAAAGTAGTGTTAAACACAAGGTCGGCCAAACCAGTGTTAAAAACATAAATCAATTAAGCACACACAACCTTAGCATGATCCTATCCTTCCAAATAAAAAAATTATCTTTAGTACGATCATATCACCTTAACTCCAGAACTGCAAGTCATAAGACTCAAACAAGAAGAAATATGGAGCAACTACATTTTTCCCAGACCTCAGCCAGATACTTTAAAAAGCATAGTTCAAAACTAGTTAACATAACTCACATTGTACAATGATCCAAAAGCCCAAATCCTGGATATAGCAACTTCCAAAAACCATGATCAACATATCAGAACCACATGAACATAGGAGAAAATCCCAGAGCAAAACCCGAAGCAAAAATTGAACTCTTGCAACCTTTCTTCATTACAATTTTCTCATATCCTTGACATATACAACCAATAACCTATATCCAAGGCATCATGTAATGTAGAGAATATATGATACTCTTAAAACCATCTCTAAAACTCTCACAACAATAGCTTAAACAAAATGAAGAAATTACAATTTTAACACAACAAATTGTTTACACAAGAAACTCATTGATTTGCTCTATTTAAGAAACTTATTACAAATTATTTTCAGTTATCCATGGAATGATTAACAACAAATAAAACTCATATAAACATTATATATTCATATGGAAACATTCAACTACAATCTATATTCAACTATGTGAGTTCTTGCAAATTATCTCACTCCCCAACACCACAATTCCACTTGCAATTTCTGTAACTTCAATCTGTTGATCTGAAAATTTCTTGGAATATTGTAAATCAGTCTCAACCTACAAAAACACACCAAAAACACCTTCACAAATAATTCTACACCTTCCTCTCTCTTTGCCTCCTTCCTTTCTCCTCCAACTTGCATTGTTGAAGAATGAGTTTTACCTATTTTAGCCTCCCTGTCATGAAATTAAATTCACATGCTTTATTTGGGCCTCTCCAATATAGCACGACCCTTTTCTCTTGCTGCACATTAAATCCCTCAAAAAAAAAATTAAAACTCATTTAAAATCCATTCCTAGCAACCCTCTAAAGATAGAAAAAAAAATAGTTTTAAATTCTTCTCTTTTTTACTCCCGAAAAAGTGAAACACAAAAAGTAGGCCTGTACGCCCACTTTCACAGTCCCTATTATTTAGAAATAATTATTTTGATTTTTTTTAAAGCTCCATAAATCAATCCTAGTACCTCATAATGATTTTCAAATGTTTTTCAATAAAATATTTTAAAACTATTTTTTTATGCTTTTTCACCCCACTAGTCAACTTCAATGTGCAAAGGAGATTAATTTGGAAAATTTAAGTATCCAAATTCATTTCCACATTTTATTATGAATTTCAAACCAAAAATTGACTCTCACCAAAATTCAAAAATGCACAACAAAAATTAAATCTTCTTGATTAGCATAGGATTGCCAATTTTCATGGATGCTCCTTCATTAGACACCCACGGTAGAAAAGAAATATTTCATGAGTTGCACTCAAAAATATTTATAGAACCTGTGTTTTTCCTAGATACACCTCATTGTGTTGTCCACTGAAATATTTCTATGCACCACTTTCTACAAACTTACAACATTACCATGCTTCATCCTTCTTCTACTACCCATCACGTAATTCAAAGCATCAAATCTATTGTCCCACCAATATACTTTATCAAAATCAGAATTAACAATTAAAATTATACCTTCTACTTCATCAAAATAAATGTATTTGTTTTCCTCATTTGTTGTTGCGCCTTTTCGACCTCCTTCAACTATGTTTCCTTCATGAAATTCCACTATTTCAATGCCTTCTGAAAGGCATGATATTGCTGCAACTTGTTTTCCTTCACTCAAAACAGAATTAGGACTATCATAAAAAGACTCAATTTCCATATTACTTTAAAAGTAATCATGATTATTAATCAAAACAATTTCACCTCCACCATTCTCAAGCAAGGAATTCTCATAAAACTCTTCATTAACCTTTTCACTCCACTCTTGCAATCCAACTTTATCAAAATTTATTTTTGCTGCAACAAATTTATCTATTCCTTCACTCTCTTTCTCATCAAAAGAAACAAATAAATCATATTTTACCTTACCCTCTATTGCTACCTTCATTCCACTTGAGATCTTTTCCTCAATCTGAGTCAACAATTCACCATTCTCATCTTCTTCACAGTTAGTATTATCAAAGCCAATATATTCATGATTCATACCATCTAAAATTTTGATTTCATCAACCAAACAAGACCTTGAATTGCTGCAAATCTTACCCATTTCTTCTTTCAATGGCTTCAATTTTTATTTCACCCCATCCTTCATCAACATGTATGTGTTGGCATAACCATCATGCATCACATTCCTATCAAACTACCAAGGTCTTCCTAGCAGAATATGGCAAGCATCCATTGGGAGAATATCACATAAAAAATCATCATAATAGCATCCTATCTTAAATTTTACCTCACATTGTTCACTGATCAAAATCTTCTTGTCATCTTGTACCCATTCGATCTGATATAGATTCGGGTGTTTCTTCCTTTCGAGCTATAATTTTCTTACCATTTAATCAGACACAAGATTTTTTGTGCTTCCACTATCAATAATAACATTACATACCTTTCCTTCACACTTTCATCTTTTCCTAAACAAACTTCTCCTTTGAATGGATTTCTTATCTTCATTTAAAAGTGTTCTCCTAGCCATTAAAGTTTCACCATCTTCGGCTTCTTCGGAATGTGATGATACTACTTCATCTCTATTCACATTTGCTATCCTATTCTAATTTTCAATCCTTCTTCTTGGTATTTCCTCTTCATGAGGATAGTCATATGCTCTATGACCCTCTTCCCCACACTTAAAATGAGTTCCTTGAAAGGTTTCTCTTCAAAAACCTCTACCCAATCTTCCTCTACCTCTCTGATTTTGATCTCTTGACCCATAAAATTCTTCATTCCTATGTTGTTTGCTGCTACCTTGGCCTCCATTTTTCTGATTTTTCTGATCATAATATTCTTCATATTCTCTTCTCTTAGCCTTACCCTCATGTTTTTTTTCCTCTTTGTTTGTTTTCAAATCTCTTGTTCTTCCTTTCTTCAATCTTCAAGGCAATCTGGTAAGCATCTTCCATAGTCACGGCTCGCATCAATGTCATCTCTTCTTGTATACTTGATCTCAAACCATTAAGGTATCTCACAACCTTTTCCTTAGTTGCCTCAAAATGTTCAGTTCTAATGAGTATTCTATGAAACTCTTCTATGTATTCTTTCACACTCTTGCTGCCCTATCTCAAACCTTGCATTTTTTTAAGCAAATTCAATTTGTATTCTATTGGCATAAATTTACTTTTAAGCTACTCCACCATTTTATCCCATTTGGTAATATTTTATTTTCCTTTTCTCCCCCTTTCTGATTGAATCTCTCTCCACCATATGGAGGCATGTCCTTTCAACCTTTTTTTTGCATATCTTACTTTGTTTGGGTCCTTTATCTCTTCAAATTTTAAATACTCCTCAATCTCATTCATCCAATCTATTAATTTTTTTGGGTTTAGGCTTCCATTAAAGGTGGGTACATCCATTTTCATTCTCTTTCCCATTTTTGTTAAAGCTTTTAGTAGTGGGTCATTTGCAACTATTGCAATTTCTTCTCTTTGCTCAGTATCTAAACTAGCATTCTTTGTAGTTTCTTCTTTATCTTCTTCATCTTCACTTCTTGGATCTCTCATTCTTGAAAATATTCTCCTTATCTCATTTTCCAAATTTTCAACTTGTCTTCTCAAAACTCTAAAGTCATCATTCCTCACAAAATCCTCTCCTCTTCCTCTTCCTCTAGCAAACATGGTTGCACACCCACAACTCACAGTCACTAGTTTAAGCTGCCTCTCTTTGGTGGTCTACTCACACTCTTAGAATCTGCCTTGCTCTGATACCATTGATGTAGAGAGGATATGATACTCTCAAAACCCTCTCTAAAAGTCTCACAACAATAGCTTAAAAAAAATGAAGAAATTATAATTTTAACACAACAAAATGTTTGCACAAGAAACTCATTGATTTTATTTATTTAAGAAATTGATTACAAATGATTTTCAATCATCCATGGACTGATTAACATAAAATAAAATTCATATAAACATCTGATATGCATATGGAAATATTCAACTACAATCTATATTCAACTATGTGAGTTCTTGCAAATTATCTCACTCCCCAACACCAAAATTCTACTTGCAAATTTTGTAACTTCAATCTATTGATCTGAAACTTTCATGGAATTTTGTAAATTAGTCTCAACCTACAACAACACACCAAAAATACCCTCACACCTTCCTCTCTCTCTGTCTCCTTTCTTTCTCCTCCAACTTGCATTGCTGGAGAATGGGTTTTTCCTATTTTAGCCTCCTTGTAATGAAATTAAATTCGCATGCTTTATTTGGGCCTCTCCAATATATCACGACCCTTTTCTCTTGCTTCACATTAAATCCCTCAAAAAAGAAATTAAAACTCATTTAAAATCCATTCCCAACAGCCCTCTAAAGATAGAAAAAAATAGTTTTAAATTCTTCTCTTTTTGACTCCCGAAAAAGAAAAACACAAAAAGCAAGCCTAGGTGCCCACTTTCACAGTCCCTATTATTTAGGAATAATTATTTTGAGTATTTTTAAATCTCCATAAATCAATCCCAACACCTCATAATGATTTTCAAATGTTTTACAATAAAATATTTTAAAATTGCTTTTTCACCCCAGTAGTCAACTTCAATGTGCAAAGGAGATTAATTTGGAAATTTTAATAATCCAAATTCATTTTCCAAATTTTATTATAAATTTCAAACCAAAAATTGACTCTCACGAAAATTAAAAAATGCACAACAAAAAATAAATATTCTTGATTAGCACAAGATTGCCAATTTCCATGGATGCTCCTACATCACAATGACAACAAAAACTAGTTGAGAACCAGTTAACCAGTTGAAATCAATGACAACACTTTCCTTCATACTTGCAAAAATCTCCCCCTTTTTCATTGATGGCAACACATGATGTGAGAAACCATCAAAGACAACACACTTTCTCATGATTTTACTTTCTCCCCCTTAGTAGATACTCTTCAAAAAAAAATCTCCTTTTTTCACATCTTTCTCTACCCCTTTGACATCAATGGAAAAGGCATAGGATGTTTTACATTGATTTCCCCTTTTAAATCAATAATAAAATACTCTTTCAATGACAACATATAACACTACCAGCTCCCCCTAAGAGGTAGCCACCAAAAAATTAGTCCGGAAGAAAGATAGATCCATAGATCCACCAGATTGATGCATATTCATATGCATATAGTTCAAGAAAGAAGGGGAAATGACCCCTAAATTCTCTCAGAGATACACAAAAGTATCTTTAGGAAGAGCCTTTGTAAATATTTCAGCTACTTTATCCTTCATTGACACATACTCAAGTTTTTATTTATTCTCCACAACCTTCTCTCTCAAAAAGTGATAGCTAATAGATATATGCTTTGTCCTTGAGTGCATCACTAGATTCTTTGAAATTTTAATTACACTTGTATTATCACAGAAGATATAAATAAGATCATCATACATTAATTTTATATCTTTCAATGTATGTCTCATACACAAAACTTGTGTACAAAAAGATGCAACAACAATGTACTCAACTTCAACAGTAGATAAAGAAACTAAATCTTTCTTTTTACTCAACCAATCCACCAATATGCAACCAAGAAAGAATGCACCACCACTTGTACTTTTTTGGTCATCTACACAACCAACCCAATCTACATCTTGTAAGCACTTAGTGTAAAATCGGTATCTCTAGGATACCATAACCCATAACCTGGATTGTCATTAAAATATCAAAATATCCTCTTAACAGTAGCAACATGTGTTTCTTTAGGATCTTCTTGAAATCTTGCCATAAGAAAAATTGTATGCATGATATCTGGTCTAGTAGCAGTCAAATACAACAAACCTCCAATCATAGATCTATATATGCTCTGATCAACCTTAGGTGAAACATCATCTTTACTCAATTTGCAACCAGTCACCATAGGAGTGCATACTGGTTTGAAACCATCCATCCCAAACTTCTTCAACATTTCTCTTACATACTTTGACTGTGAAATAAAGATCCCTTTCTTTTTTTGATTAATTTGTAGCCCAAAAAATAAATTCATCTCACCAAACATAGACATCTCAAATTATTTTTACATTTCTTCAGCAAACATCTTGCACATTGTTTCATTTTCTCCAAAGATAATGTCACCAACATATACAACCACTATCAAGATCTTGTCATCCTCAATTTTAAAGTAAAGATTATTGTCTATTGTACCTTTGTTGAAAACTTGCTGATTCAAATATCTATATAACTTTGCATATACCAAGCTATAGGAGCTTGCTTCAATCCATATAAATCCTTCTTCAATCTAAATACCATATCCAAATGATCTGACAATTGGAATCCTTTTGTTGTTCCATGTAGACCTCTTCTTCTAACTCACCATTCAAGAATGCAAACTTGACATCCATTTGGTAGACCTTGAAATCTTTATGAGCAACAAATGCTAAAAACATTTTGATAGCTTCCATTCTTTCCACCGGATCAAAATTCTATTGAGAATCTATACCTTCTACATGTGAGTAACCCTTACACACAAGCCTTGCTTTACTTTTAACCACTTCTCAGTTCTCATTCAACTTGTTTCTGAATACCCATTTTGATCCAATTATATTTTTGTCTGCCGGTCTAGGGACCAATTCCCAAGTTTGATTCTTCTCAATTTGCATAAGTTCCTCTTTCATAGATTCCATCCAATACTCATATTTACATGCTTCAGTTACGGTCTTTGGCTCAATCTCAAAAAGTAAACATAGATTTATCTCACCAGCAGTAGCAACTTTGCTTCTTGTCAATACTCCTTTCCTTTTGTCTCCAATGATTTGATCTTCTAGATGATTTTTCTATACATATCTAGGTGTCTTAGGGGACACCACCAGAGCCTCTTCTTATTCATTTTGCTTCTCCAACTTATTCAATTCTTACACAATCAGGTTCATTAGATACATATTCATCAACATCAATTGAATTCTTCATTGCTTCATCAACCTTGAAATTTTTTCTCTCTACAATCTTTCTCAATATTTTATTGAAACATTTGTAAGCTTTTCTCTTAGTAGAATATCCAAGGAAAATACCTTCATCACTTCTAGTATCAAATTTCCCTAAATTTTCTTCATCCCGTCCGATATAACATTTGCTTGCAAATACCTTGAAATACTTAACAGTAGGAATTCTTCCACACCATAGCTCATAGGAGGTCTTAGTATTATTAACTCTTGCTTGAACTCAATTGAACACATACACAGTAGTGTGAATAACTTCTCTCTAATAAAATTTTGATAAACCAACTTCAATAATCATTGATCTAGTAGCTTCTTGAATTGTTTTGTTCTTTCTTTCAAAAACTCCATTCTACTAAGGAGTTATAGGAGCAGATAACTGTCCTTTTATTCCATGAACTTCACAAAACATATTAAACTCATGGGAGGTGAATTCACCACCTCTGATAGACCTCAAGCATTTTATTCTTAAATTCACTTCATTCTCTATCATAGGTTTGAATGTCTTGAATCTATCTAATGCATCAGATTTCTCTCTAAGAAAAGTAACCCATGTATACCTAGAGTAACCATTAATTAAAAGCATAAATTACCTTTCACCTTGTAGACTTCTCACTCTTGTAGGACCACAAAGTTTTGTATGAACCAAATCCAATAGTCTAGTAGTAGATTGTTCCTTTGATTTGAAGTTGTTTCTTTCTTGCTTTCCAAACTGACAATTCTTGCAAATAGCATTAAAAGGCTTTGTAATCCTTGGTAAATCTCTTACAGCTTACATTGCACTGATCCTTGCCAAGTTATCAAAATTCATGTGACACATTCTCTAATTCCATAACCAACTTTCATTAATCTGAGTCATAAATCAATGTCCATCAATGCCCTTAAGTTGATATATATTTCCTTCATACTTCTTTCCTACTGAAATCATCATTTCGGATCGTTCTTGATTTCACATCTCCCATCCTCAAATATAAGATTATATCCTTTGTTGCACATCTTTCCAAAACTCAAGAGATTATACCTTAAACCCTTAACATAGTAGACATCATCAATATTATGCTTTCCATCAAAATATAATGAACCTATCCCACAAATTTTAGCACTAGTATCATCTCCAAACATAACTAAGCCTCCATCATATTTTTCTAGTTAAATAAACTTACTCTTATCACCTCTCATGTGATGTGAACAACCATTGTCAACAACCCAATATTTCTTTTCTTGTTTAGAATGTAGGGCAGAGATTACAGTATCTTCCTCTTTCTCTTTCTTCGAAGGACATTCCTTTACATGTCTTTCAGATTTAGCAGTAGGTTCATCTTTTATAGCCAAGAACAAGCATTCATTGTCATTAAAATCTCCATAATGAGACTCATCATCAAAAATTCTAGCATTATCATTCACATAATATGATTTTTTGATCATTTTGACTTTGTTTTCTTTCTCAAATCTTCGTTTTTTCCTCTTATCTCTTTCCGGACATCTTGAAGCATAGTGACCTATTCCTCCACAACTAAAGCATTTAAAGGGTAACTTGCCTTCATACTTGTCAGAGTCTTTCCTCATCCTTCTCATAGAGTTAGCTTCTACTTCATCAAGATTATCCTCATTCGGATCTTCAGCTCTTGTAGCCTTGAAAGCAGTTTTCGATTTGGATTCATTTCTCAAATTTGGTTTTCTCATTTCATAAGATGTTAGAGTACCCAATAACTGATCTTTAGTATAAGTCTTGTAGTCCACATATTCTTCAATAGCAGGTGCCTCTTCACTATATGTATCAAGAAGAGTTCTAAGAATCTCCTTCACAATCCTGGGTTCATCTACTGTAGCACCAAGTCATCTCATTTCAGCTACCAACTCGTCTATTCTCAGTACATGAGATTTAATTTTCTCATCTTCAAACATATGCAGGACCTTAAATTGTGCCTCTAAATTCTACAACTTTGCTTCTTTTACCTTTTCATGTCCTTCATGCATATTTTCTAAAGCACCCCAAACCTCTTTACTAGTCTTCAGATTTTGTACTTTAATCAACTTAGAATGTGAAAGAATGCTCTTCAAAATGAACTTCACCTTGTTGTTTGCATCATGTTCCTTGATTTCTTCTGTTGTACTTAAACCATTAGCCAGAGGACTATAAACAGTTTTATAGGAAATTTCAACATCATATCCACAATACTCCAGGTATGCTTTCATCTGTATTTTCTAGATAACATAATTTGTTCCATCGAACCTAGGACATTCAAAAGTGATCTTGCTCGCCATCCTGGACCTTGAGCGGTTAAGCTCTTCTCCAAGGAACCAAGCTCTGATACTAATTATTGAAAAAGACAACTAAGAGGGGGGTTGAATCAGTTGTAAAAAACTTTAACCATTAAAAATGTTCACTGGAAGTTAAATCAATCACAAATCCTTTATTTTGATAATCTAATTAATCATTAAGTGCAAAGGAAGAAACTAAAAAAAAATCTCACATACATAATAACACTAGATCTACATGGAAAAATCAATAAGGGAAAAACCACAGTGAGGATTAGCTCACAATATAGAGAATATCAAAACCGATTACAAAGGCTCACTGGAAGAGAAGGCTTCTTGACAAAATAGGATATATGGATCAAGACTCACTATCCAAATAAGGGTTAACCACCTAGAGGGATCACTACCACACAGATACAAAGAAGATAAAATAGATATGTTATAGAGAGAAGACAATATCAATGCAACATAGATTTCCACAATGATTTTCTCAAACACTTGCAGGAATGCTTGAATGATAGAATACACCTTCAGCTCACTGCTTCCAAAAACTTGACAATTAGAATTCACACTAATCTGCACCAACTCTCATTACTTACATACTGATTCACATCTATCTTGCATCTATCTTGCTCTATTTCTTTGCACTTCTCTTTTCACTAATATCTCATCCTATATTTATACCATCTTCAACTTTGAAACATATCCAAAGTCTGCCATACACCATTTGCATTTACAAATTCAAATTAGGTCAACACCAAAACATTCTAGGGTGCAATTAGAATGAGGGTGACCCAATCACACACTTCAACATGCTTCCATAAGCTTTGAAAGTAATGTTAAACACAAGGTCAGCAACACCAGTGTTAATGATGAGGGAAACACCGCCCAAAACCCACAGAAATCACAACAACAAATACCAACACAGAATATGCGAGACAGAAAAATGACTCACTTTCAATTATTTTCAAAAAATAAAATTACAAATTCAAAGCTTGCATGCTACAGCCTCATGGGCTTGATTCATTACAACAAAATCAACTCAGAAAAATAAAAAATCTACTGTTTGGAGACACAATCTCCACTATTAGGGCCACCTTCTACAACCCCCAATTAACCCTTTTTATTTTCCACAATAACCACCCTAGAATGTTCTAGAAAGTACAAATTTCCCCTTTTGTTTTGGTGCCAAAAGTCTTGCCATTTGATTTCTAGCCTAGAAAGAAATTTTTAAGAAACTCACTTTTTAGAGGACAAACTTTGTGGGGCCATAACTTTTGATTTGTGTGTTCGATTTTCTATTATTGCATATCATTGGAAAGCTCTCAATGAGCTCTACAACACATAAGCCACTGTAGGTCAGTTCGGCCACCTTTTGAGTTTTTTTGGGGCCTCCAAAATTTTATATCTGAATTTGAAGATGCATTGGAGAAATTTCCAAGGATGGAAACTTTAATTTCTCCCAAACCATGCAGGGTATTGAGGTGATTCTTTCACAACAAGAAAATTTTTTCAGCTCTACTCCTTGGGGTAAATTTTCATGTCCATACGAGCCCATTTAGGCCGACTTACTAAAAATAGTAAGATCTTTTTTTCACTATTTTTGATATATGATAATCTTATATCCCCTAAGTGTCATCATGGGACTCAAAACAACTAAAGAAAATAATTTTGTTTGGGTGATTCAAGATTTCCCTACACCGCTAGATGCTCCTACATTAGACACCCAAGGTAATTTGAAAAGTGACCTTGTCACTTCTCAAGAGTTAGAGGGAAACCAAGACCGTTAACCTAAGCCTCATATAACCATGATGAATCTTCAGTAGGACTTCCTCTCCATTTCACAAAGTACTCTACATATCACCTGTTTCTTGTGCTTCTACCCACACGACTATCCAGGATTTCTTCTATCTCTTCCTTCTCTGAAGTAGGTGCTGGAATTTTTAACTGTTCATTTATTGGACTCTCCTCTATATCACCTTCATGATACTCTGTCAAATCAGCAATGTTGAACACAAGAGAAATGTTTATTCCACTAGGAATCTCTACCTCATAAGTATTTTATGAATCATGCTTCTTCAGGATCTTGCATGGTCCAAACTTCTTTATCTTTAACTTGTTGTATGTACCAAATAGAAACTTTTCCTTTCATAAATGAACCATGACTTCATCTCCTACCTAGAACTCCTTATACCTCATTTTCTAATCTACTTGAGCCTTATATTGTGAGTTCATCTTATTGATATGTTTCTTCACCTCTTCATGTAAATTCTTCAAGTGCTCAGCAAAATTTTCAGCCTCATCACTACTCTTCTCTGCCTTATCCATCTTTCTCAGTTCAAAAGTAGTTTTTGGACTACTCCCATATACAATCTAGAATGGTGATTTACCAGTGCTCCTATTGACAAAATTTTTGTAAGAAACTTATGCATGTGGTATAATCAAATCCCATCCCTTGGCCTTATCTCCAACTAAGCATCTTAGTAGGTTACCCAAACTCCTATTCATCACCTTTTTTTGTCCATCATTCTGTGGATGGTGTGTAGAACTAAACTTCAAATCTATCTTTAATTTCTTCCATAATGTCCTCTAGAAATAACCAACAAATTTGGTATCTCTGCCTGAAACTATACTCTTTGGTAAACCATGTAGTCTCACCACCTCTCTAAAAAAAAACTTTGCAACATGAACATCACTGGTCCTATGACACAGATTGAAATGTGCCATCTTTGAAAATCTATCCACCAACACAAATATGGAATCATGCCCTCTCTGTTTCCTTGGCAATCCAAGAAAAAAATCCATGCTAATATCCTCCCATGTCCTCTCAAGTACAGGTAATGGTTGATACAAACCAGTATTCTAACTTGTTCCTTTCTCCATCTGTCATACTCTCCAACTTTGTACAAATTTCTTCACATCTTGTTGTAAGTGGGGGATATAATAATTTTCACTCACAAGAGCAATGGGCTTATCTTGACCAAAATTTCCAGCCAATCCTTCACTATGCTTCTCCTTGATTAGATTCTCTCTCATAGAACTCCTTGGAATGCACAATTGGCTTCCTCCAAACAACATCCCATCTTGGATTAAGAAATCCAACCATCTCTTCCTATCCAATGTAATAGGTTCCAAACAAGCCTTCCAAGCTTCTGCAAAGTCTGGATCTTCTAGATACAAACTCTTGATTTCATTGAACCCAACAACCTCTATACTCATATCTATCAACAAATTTTTCCTTCTACTTAAGGCATTTGCAACTATGTTTGACCTTCCACTCCTATGCTTCAAAACCAAAGTATAACTCTGCAAAAACTCAACCCATTTTAAGTTCCTTTGATTGAACTTTCCTTGACTATTGAGATACTACAAATCCTAGTGATCAGTATATAAAACAAATTATTTTGAAAACAAATAGTGTCTCCATTTCTTCAAAGCCTTAACTATAGCATAAAAATTTTGATCATAGATAGAATATTTCTTCTTGGTATCATTCAACTTTTCACTAAAATAGGCAACAAGCTTACCTTCTTGACTCAAAATAGCTCCTATGGCAGTGCTACTAGCATCACAATCTACCTAAAAGACCTTATTGAAATTTGGAAGTTCCAAAATAGGTTTCTCTATAACTTTCTTCTTCAACATATGAAAACTTTTAATTGCTCTTGTAGTCCACTTAAACTCTTTTCTATCTCCTCTCATTGCTTCAATTAGAGGTACACAAATACTACTAAAATTTTTAATAAACTTTCTATAAAAACTTGCTCGGCCATGAAATGATCTCACCTTTGTAACACTCCTTGGGGTAGGCCATTCAATGATAGCTCTCACCTTCTATGGATCCATTTTAAGACCCTTTGTTGAGACAACAAATCCCAGATACACCAACTCCCTTTTCACAAAACTACATTTCTTCAAATTAATCAATAGCTTCTCATCCCTTAGCTTCTCAAAAAATCTTTGGATATGCATCAAGTGCTCCTCTAATGTCTTATTGAAAATCAAAATATCATCCAAATAAACAATAACAAATTTTCCTAAAAATTCTTTCAATACCTCATTCATAACCCGCATAAATGTGCCTGGTGCATTGGTTAGCCCAAAAGGCATGACTAACCACTCGTACAAGCCCTCCTTGGTTTTGAAGGTTTTCTTCCATTCATCTCCTTCTCTAATCTAGATTTGGTGATATCCACTCTTTAGATCTATCTTCGTGAAGTACTCAGCTCCACTCAAACAATCCAACAATCCATAATGTCATCCATTCTTGGCAAGGGAAATCTATACTTGATGGTCATCTTGTTGATGGCTCTAGAGTCTATACACATCCTCCACTCCCCATCCTTCTTTGGTGCTAGTACTTTAGGTATTGCACATGGACTCAGCTCTCCCTAATCAATCCTTTTCACAACAACCCTTGCACTTGTCTACTCAACTCTTTACTCTTTGTTGGAGTCATATGATGATCTGCCTTATTTGGTAAACTAGCTCTAGGAATCAATTCCATCTGATGACTAATCTTTCTTACTGGAGGCAAACCTTCAGGTACATTATCAAAAGCAATAGCTTGAAACTCATTCAACAAATTTGAAACCTCTATAGGTACCACAGTAGTATCTTCTTTGTCAGCTCTAGGGATCAATATAAAACACATATGCTCATGCTTCATACGTTCTAGGAACTTTCTTCCATCAACCAAACAAATTATTGCATTACTGCATACCTTTTATTCTACCTCTTTCAAGGTCTTTAGCTTATGACGAACCCCATCCTTTTCCAAAGAATAGGTGTTGGCATGTCCATCATGTATTGTTCACCAATCAAACTGCCACGGCCTACCTAACAACATATGACAAACATACATAGGCATAATATCACACAATACCTCATCATGGTAATTTCCAATGTTGAACTTTACCAGACATTGTTCATTTACCAAGGCTTTATGGTCCTTCTACAACCAAGCAATCTGGTATGGGTCTGGATGCCTTCTCTCCAACTGCAACTTACTAACCATTTCTT
Organism: Sequoia sempervirens; assembly: GCA_007258455.2. Taxonomy (NCBI): domain Eukaryota; kingdom Viridiplantae; phylum Streptophyta; class Pinopsida; order Cupressales; family Cupressaceae; genus Sequoia; species Sequoia sempervirens. Next base: position 37,109 of record VDFB02321249.1, read on the forward strand.
CTAAAACAAGGTTATCAATACTACCTCCATCAATAATATAATTGCAACCTCTACCTTCACACTTACATCTGGTGCGAAACAAATTCTTCCTTTGAGTTGGTTCCTTCTCTTCATTCAATAAGGCTCTTCTGATAACAAGAACCTCTCCTCTTTCTGCATCCTCAGAATGTGAAGACTCAGTATCTTCATCTACATGTGAAACTCGTGCATTAACCTCAAGTCTTCTATTTGTCCTTGATGTTGAGGACACTCATAGGCTCTATGTCCTTCTTCTCCACACTAGAAACAGGTTCCACAATAGCCTACTCTTCCCAGTCCTCATCTAGATCTTCCCATTCCTCTTTGGTCTCCATTATTCTGATCACGAGGACAATAGGTGTTATCTCCTTTCTAGTTTTGGCTTCTATTGGAGCCTTCACCCTTCTTTTCATCTTCATTTCGCCCTCCATATGACCATCCACCGGTCTTTCCTCCATGGCCTCCACCTCATTGCTTGTTCTCAAACCTCTTTTTCAGTCGTTCTTCAACCTTTAGAGAAAATTGATAAGTGTCTTCAATGGTGGTCATTCTTACCAATGCCAATTATTCTTGTATGCTTGGCTTCAACTTGTTAATATAATGAGAAAATTTCTCCTTATTCACCTTAGAATTTCCTGCCTGAATCAGTACCTTGTGATATTCCTCTATGTATTCTTTCACCATCCTTTTCCCTTGCCTCAAGCTTTGCATCTTCTTGAGCAGCTCCAATTCATAATCAACTAGAATAAATTATTTCTTCAATTTTGACACCATTATGTCCCATCTAGAAATTTTATCTTTCCCTTGTCTTCCTCTTTCTAACTGGACCTCTTTCCACCATATACTGGCATGACCTTTCAATTTTGTCTTTGAAAACCTCACTCTGTGAGGATGATCAATCACCTCAAACTCAAAAAATCCCTCCATGGCATTGATCCAATCAATCAATTCTTCAGGATTCAGATTTCCACTAAAAGTTGAAACCTCCATTTTAGGTCTCTTCCCAATGCTTGAGATCGCTCACAGCAATCTTTTTTCTCCAGGATCCATTGGATCATGCTCTTCCTCTTCCATTTCTTCTTCTATATCATCTTCATTGTCATCTTTGTCTCATTGCACATCTCTTCTTTGAACCTCTTGTTGCAAGGTTTCTAATTGCCTTCTAAGGGCTTTGATTTCATCTCTTGGTGGATCTCTTCCTCCAAGACCTCAGCCTCTACCTCTACCATACTGGGAAATTCTTGGAGGCATCTTCAACTCAACCCGCACTTATGGGTCCTACTGCAACTGCCTCACATTCGACACTCTATTATAGGCTCAATAACTCCAGCTCTGATACCACTTGATGAGGGAAACACTGCCCAAAACCAATAGAAATCACAACAACAGATACCAACACAAGATATGTGAGAAAAAAAAATGACTCACTTTCAAATATTTTCAGAAAATGAAATTATAGATTCAAAGCTTACATGCTACAACCTCATGGGATTGATTCATTACAACAAAATCAACTCATAAAAGAAAAAATCTACTATTTAGAGTTGCAATCTGCACTATCAAGGTCACCTTCTACAACCCCCACTTAACCCTTTTTATTTTCCCTAATAACTACCCTAGAACGTTATAGAAAGTACAAATTTTCCCTTTTTGTTTTGGTGCCAAAAGTCTCGCCGTTTGATTTCTGGCCTAGGAAGAAATTTTTAAGAAATTCACTTTTTAGAGGACAAACTTTAAAGGGCCATAACTTTTGATTTGGGTTTCTGATTTTCTATTATTGCATATCGTTGGAAAGCTCTCGATGAGCTCTACAAAATGTGAACCACCGTAGGTTGTTTCGGCCACCTTTTGAGTTGTTTTAGGGCCTCCAAAATTTTATATCTAAATTTGAAGTTGCATTGGAGAAATTTCCCGAGACTAAAACTTTAATTTCTCCCAAACCGTGCAGGGTATTCAGGTGATTCTTTTGTGACCGGAAATGTTTTTTTAGCTCTGCTCCTTGGGGTAAATTTCCACATCCATACAAGCCTATTTAGGTTGACTTACTAAAAATAGTAAGTGCTCATTTTTCGCTATTTTTGATGCCTAATAGTCTTATATCCCCTAAATGCCATCATGGAACTCAAAACAACTAAAGAAAATAATGATTTTTTTTTTTGGGTGATGCAGGATTTCCCTACATCATTGGATGCCCCTTCATCAATTAAAAACCTAAATCAATTAAGCACACACAACCTTAGCACGATCCAATCCTTCCAGATAACAAAATTATCTTCAGTATGATCATATCACCTTAACTCTAGAACCACAAGTCATAAGACTTGAACAAACAGAAATCTGGAGCAACTACATTTCTCCTGGACCTCAACCAGATACCCAAAAAAGCACAGTTCACAACTAGTGAACATAACTCACATTGTACAATGATCCAAAAGCCCAAATATTGGATATAGAAACTTCCAACAACCATGATCAACATATCTGAACCACATGAACATAGGAGAAAATCCTGAAGCAACAACTAAACACCTACAACCTTTCTTCATTATAATTTTCTCAATATCCTCGACATATACAATCAATAACCTGTATCCAAGACATGAATGACAACAACAACTAGTTGAGAACCAGTTAATCAGTTGACATCAATGACAACACATTCCTTCATACTTGCAACAAACTTTAGTGCCCAAATAAGTAGAGAAACAAAAAATTCTTGGACCAACGAATCTACAAAACCAAAGTTATTAGTTTCAGATTTTTAGTAGTCTTAAACCAGCGATACCACTTGTAGTCCCAAAAGTTAGCAAAAAACCTAAATAAATATAAAACTTGCATACTAAAATAGAGGTGTGTTTCTATAAAATAGAATTGTAGAAAAGTGTCTACAAAAGCATAGAAATTGATAACAAAAGTGCAATAGTACAAAGCAAAAAATTTATACCTCACAAAGATGTTTTGTCAAATAGAAGCACCCTAAATCACCTTGCAAGCACAAAAAGTCTTTGCACAAGCACCAAAACATAGAACAAAGGTGTTGATAGAAAAAATATAGGAATCATTTATTAGCACATTGGGGTGATAAATATCTATGCAAGCATGACTACACAATGACATAAATCTACAAAAACAAGGTTAGCAAAAACACCTAAATTCTAATAAAACCTAATAAAATAGGGATATAAGAATAAATTAGTAGTTTAAAAATTCTTTTAAAAATATGTAAGAACATTTAAGATCAATTTTTAAGCCTTTAGGTTGTTAAATAAGCTCAATATAAACCCTTAAGATCAATTTTACAAACTATAATCTAAAACCTAACTAAACCTATAAATAGAAAAGTGGAAAATAACACAAATGATCAATGAACTATCTATTAGACCTAAATATGTAAATCTTCTGCTCAAAAGTAGAAGTGTCATTTTTAAAAATGGAGGCATAGAAAGTCATAGCGCAGGTACGACAAGGCGAAGCATAATTGTTGAAAGATATATCATAGGCACCAACAGACAAGGCAAAAGCATTGATGATTGACATGTAAGCACAATGATGCTTTGCAAAAGAGAAATTGCACCATGGTAGAGGTCTAGTTAACAAAGAAATTAAATTAAATGTATTTTGACCTTAAGCTATTCTTTAAAAGCTTAAAAATGTTGTAAAAAAAATGTAGATGTATTATTTTTATGTTTTTTTTTTCTTTTTTTTGTTCTTTTTTAAAATTTATGATTAAAAACCCTAATACTAGATGTAAAAATGAGTGTTAGTTATAAACCCTATGCTAACTATAACTTCGCAATCTGAAAATAACCAAAATCCTACAAAACAACCCACAAAACTGTAAATATTTGTAAATAAAACAGACATTAGCTTTAAAAATATAAACCTCTATACATAAACAAAATTGGTGTTATATGAACCGAATGCATAGGAAGTCATTGTGGAGGCATGAAATGTCAATGCACAAATTCTTCTTGGTGCAACAAAGGCACCGCAAGTCTCTTTGGAAGCACAACATGTTGCTACATAAAGGCGATTCTGTAGAGCCAAGTGCAAAGATGAAACCTGTGACTCAAAAACTCAACAAAACTCACACAAAAGGTTAGAAAAGGGACATGGGTCCCACTAGGCATGCCAAAATTAAGTTATGAAAATGATAATGAAGCATAAATAATCAAAACATGAAAAAGGCATACAAATGATTATACCTCAATTACACTTTCACCTCCATGATTGAGCTTACACAAACTTTGTACCCAAGAAGCTTGTTGGTTTTCTATCTAATGTGTTAATGTGAATTGTTTAAGAATTCTAGCATAAGTTTGGCTAAGTGAGATATAATCAAACTAGGATGAGAAGGCTCCAATTTATAGATTCTTGGAAGGAAGGATGAAGGGTTGAGATTTTCTTGTGAGATGGATGGTTAGGATTGAAGGATATAGTGAGGGCTTAGCTTTGTGACAAGTGTCACAAAGTGGAAGCATGTGAGTATGACATGTGGCATGGGGAAGAGAGCAATGTGTGCTCACACAACACACATTGGAAAGAACAAGAAATTGACAACTGGAAACAAAAGTGGCAAGGTGTAAGATGTGTAGGCTTTGGAAGTGTGACAAGTGGGAAGAAATGGGAAGTGTAGGGTGGCTTCATGGGGGAAAAGATCTCACACATGTGTGAGCATCCAATAGGAGAGATGGCCAAAAGATGACTTGGAGATAGAAAGTGACATGTGCATGGAAGTCTATGACACATGTCACATGTCTACAAGTTTGGGGAAGTGGGGGGAATTAAAAATTGGAAGAAATATTAATGAGGATTAGTATGTGGGTTAAGTTAATTAATAATAGATTTATTAACTTAATTGATATTAAGGGACTTAAAGGAATAGGGGCAAAGGTTAAATTAAAATAAATTATATTTAGAAGGGAAATGTAATAATTAATTAAATAATATAAAATTTAATTAATTTAGGAAAGAAAATAGGATAACTAATTAAATACTATATTTAATTAATTATGTGATAAAATGGAATAATTGATTAAATAATATGATATTTAATTAATCCAGGGATAATGGTAGGGATTAATTAAAATTTAGAATTTTAATTAATTTAAAAGTGTAATGTCGAAATTGGGGTATATATATATGTATGTATATATGTTTATGTATATATGTATGTATGTGTATGTATATGTGTATTTGTGTTTGTATGCATATATGTATATATTTATATTGTGTTTGTATTTATGTAGGTTCTATTGCCAATTGAACAAGTCAACATATATTTTTGCTATATATATTTGCATTTCGACATATATATATATATATATATATATATATATATATATATATATATATATATATATATATATATATATATATATATATTGATGGTTTCATTTATAATTTGTATATATTTACATGCATGATGAGAACTATTGTAAATGATGAAATTATTGTGGGACATAATCTATAAAAACATGTGTGATGGATTTTATGAGGTATGCAATTTGTGCCAACATGGTTTGTTGATGTGGCGGTTGGAACATATAACAACATAAAGTTAAACTTTTGAATTTAAATTTTGGTTTTAATACATTAAAAATTGAGCTATGTAATTTATATTTGAAGATGTATTTGTGTAATATTTTGAATAGGAATAGGAGTTAAAAATGGATTGATTTATAGCTTGTATATGGTCATGTTTTACCATATGTATCCCAACCATAGTTATTATACAAAACACATAAAAATACCAAATCAATAATATGTATAAATATCCTAACTTTGTCATCAAATTTCTTATAATGCAACCTATTAAATGAGTGCTCATTCATGCATTCACCATCTCACACTCATGTAAACAACCATAGATTCTTGATTAATTCTTTTAGTTCAATGTTTAGGGAACTACCATATATTCATGATGTGATGTGAAATATATGTTGTATCTTTGATGTGGCAGTTGGAACATGGAAACAACACACCCTCAAACTTTTTACATTAAAAAATGATTTGAACATGTGTGTGTGTACATCTATATATGTATATTTATATCAATGTATATGTATATATACATATATCTATTTAATTATATATGTATATGTCTATGTATATGTATATGTATATATGTATGTGTGTGTGTGCGTGCGCGCACATATGTATATACATGGATGGTTAAGTTCTTATTCTATTGTGCTAGAATGGCCTACTCTCCTTTTACTATCCACTTTATATCATGTTCTCATACTATCTTTTTCTATTTGTATACAACATTGTAGTTATACATGCACTATTGTTGGGATATTTGATGTTTGTTAGTTACTACCTACATTATATTACTTTTTTGTGCATGCTCACCAAATAAAGAAGAGGTGAATAGAGTATTTGGATGACAAACATGTCAATTAATTTATTTTTGTTAACACAATATATATTTTGGGATATTTTTCTCTAATGGATATTACTAGGATTTGTAAACTTAATTTGTGTTTTTTCTAATTATATTGTGGTGTTCTACTTGTATACAAATTTTAGTCTTGCATGCACTATTGTTCGGATAGTTTTATGTTTGCTCATCACTTGGTGGATTATATAAATTTATTTTCGTAGGCATGTTGGAGTGGTGAGAGGTTTCTAGCATACCTCATTTTGTAGCTAGTCAATTCAAGTAATGTATTACAAGACTTTACTTTGGCAATGACCCACTAGGCATAATGTTTTTTATTTCTTGTTCAATATATTCTTGTTATATTTTATGTAATTTTTTAAATTGTTGTATATACTATGACAAAGTAGTATATAAGAAATTGTAAGTTGATTTTTTCTTGACTTTATATTTTATGTAATTTTATAATTTTTTGTTTATACTAGTAAGTTTAATGTCTTTGTTTGTAATGCCATATACTACATGTATTGTTTATAACTAGAACCACTAAATCTAAACCATCAATAAATAATACATAAATCAATTTATCATATATATATGCATGATAATTATTATGTAAAGTTGAATTGCATGCCATAAAATATTCTCTCATTAATTATGGTATATATACATATATGAATTAATATATGTAAACATATGTAAAAATATATACATATGTGTGTGTGTGTATAAATGTATATATATATATATATATATATATATATGTATGTATGTATGTACGTATGTATGTATCTACATATGAATGTATGTATTATATATTCATGCATGCATGCATGAATACATAATACATACATACATACGTGTGTACGTACGTGCGTACGTACGAACTTGTGTACATACATACATACATACATACAAAAATACATGCATACACACATATACATATTTATATAAACCAATAATTATTATAGACAATGCTTCTTAAACTTAACAACTACATGCAAGATGGTTATACAATATATTACACAAATTAAATATGATTGAAACAAAATTCAAAAGCATATTACAAAATATTCATTATATTTATGTATATTTCAAGATTGACAGAGTACATAAAAGTTTGAAACAAAGCAGTAGGATAAATTGATTTGTTCTAATTTGCAATTAACATATTCCCAAAATTATGTTAATTTCATCAAAATAATAAAATCCTCACCATAATATTAAATTTTCCATGAAGCCAAGAAAAGGTGTTGGGTGTTTGTATTGTGTTGCATCACAATCATTTCCAAGTGGATATGATGTGATACTGGAACATTAGTTAGGGTACTTGCTATATGAGCAAGCAATGCTTGATTTATCTTAAAATTTACTTGCAACTGTTTTGAGCATCTAGGGGCAGTGCCAACATGCAAATTACTTAGAGTTGCAAAAGCTAGGGACAATATGTTAAATATGTCCATTAAGATAGGATGTTGAGGTGATTGTTGAAACCAAATGTTTATCTTTATTTCATTTATCTACCTTCCTTTAAGTTAACTTAAGTTGACGATACATCATTCTCTACTCCTAATGAACCTCCATTTCTCATTGTAGCCTACTTTTCTTTGTTACCATTTCATGTCTTCTTTGTTGCTTCTCCAATATATTTGTTCCTTCTTTGCATGGTTTGCTTCATGTTCTACTTTCCTCTCTCATATTCTCCCTTTTCCTTTTAATTCTTCTATCCATTTTTTATCTCTTGTTTATTCGATGTATCACTATATGTATTTGATGTTAATATCCATGATTGTCTACTTAGGCAAAGTACCCATGTTTTTGTTAGGATAGGTGATAGTATAATTGCTATCCTAAGTCAATTTGTGTGTCTCCACATTCTTTGGAAAGTGTCCTCGAGGACATGAGAGGAAAAATATTTATTATTTATTTTTATGACAAATTGTAATTGCATTCATAGAGGTGGACCCACTACGGTGACGGTTACGGAGCATCCCGAGAGAATATTCCTTTTGGGCATCCACTTTCTAGGTGGGGACCACCCATAAATGCATGTTCTTGCATCTTATTTGCATGTTATCTTGGGTTGGGTGACCAAGCTTGCATGTTCTAAGTTTGAGCCATAGAATTCATCAGAGAGTTATGGAGCACTTAGTATTGACCAATTTTTATTGGCTATCAATTAGGTACCCATGTGAAGGCCATGTGATCATTTAATTATTTTCACCATGTTTCTAGGTTGTCCACTAAGGGGGGCATGGGTTTTTCTAGGTGGTTTTACTTGTTGTTTCGAGATACCACAAGTGGTATTCTCTCCCAAAAACTTCTATATATTGGAGAATTAAGATGGTGGCTTTATGAGTTTGTTTGTAGGTTGTCAGAGTAACTAAGTGCTGCCAAAATTAAGAGAGGATTTTTGTATTGATTTACTTCATTGAAGATTAATACAAAAATTACATCTCTTTGGGTGTGGATTTTTTTCCCTCAAGTGTTTCTCCACATATATCTTGTGTCACTTGTGATTCTCAACTTGTGGTATTGTTGTTTTTCTTTCAGGTTTGCAATTGCTAATCACATATCACAATATTGGTAATCTTGAATACACATAATTTCAGATTTGCAAACACTTATTTAAGTTCATATTGTTGAAAGGTTTACCTTGATTTCTGATGAGTGGTGCTCCCCTTACAATCTAAAACTCCCAACAACAATAGATAATGGCAAAAAAAAATGCAAGAAGGAAGCGAATATTTTCTATTATTACTGAAATGAAAAATGAAAAATGAAATTACAACATTATAATTTACATCACATGGGCTTTCTGATTACATAAATCTATAAATATAAAAATTAGAGCCACCATCTATGCTGCTCTAGCCTCTTTTCTATAGCCTTAATTCACATATGTATTTGGAAGGTGTAACCGCCCTAGAATCTTTTGGAAAGTGTAACTTCCTCAAGAAGATATTTCAAAATTTTATCAATTTTGGTAGTACAACTTTGTGGGGTCATATATTTTGATCCGACTATTGGATTTTCTATTATAATACCTTTTTGAAAAGCTCTCAAGAGATGTTTGGATAGAAGCCAGAAAGTAAGGTTTAAAGATCAACTACTTTCATTTTCCGCCAATTTCCAGGCCCATCTAGAGCCTCTAAGTGCCTCAAAATTAACTTCAAAGATTTTAATAAGATTTTTGAAAATTGAAATTTTAATATCTCTCAAATGAAAAATAATATTGAAGTGATTTCTTCTCCATTGGCTTCAATTTACCATTTTGTAGGTCTGTGTAAGATTTCGTGTCCAACCGTGCATAAATGCAAACTTACTAAAAATAGCAACCCTGTCAAATTTAGCCCTTATTGAAAAGAAACAACATTTTTTTTGGGTGATGTAAGATTTCTCTTACACGTTGAATGCTCTTGCATCAATTTCCACCATTTGGTATCAGAGCTGATGGTTTTGTTGAGAGAGGGATGCCTTTCTCTTGAGTGTTAAAGGTTTTTTGGCTATAGTGGGAGCTTTTACTTTGTGGGTTTTGCAGATTTATGAAGAAGATTGAAAACCATGGCTTCTACCTCCCATCTAGATATTGATAAATCTAATGGCACTAGTTACAAGATGTGGAAGTTGAAAATGGAGGATCTCCATGAAGAGAGAGATCAATGATTGCTAGTTTCAAATGAAAAGAAACCATCTAGTGTGTCTGATGAAGATTGGAACAAAATAGACAAGAAGGCACAAGGAACCATTTGGTTGTCTTGCATATTTTATCCTATAGAATGTTTTAGAAGATTCTACCGCATACAAGTTGTGGAAGAGGATAGGTGATATTTACCAAACTAAAGGTCTAACAAATAAATTATATCTCAAAAGACATTTATATTCTTTGAAAATGAAGGATGGTGATTATGTTGTAGAAAATTCAAATGCTTTAATATGGTTATAAGTTAGCTTGCATCTGTAGATTTTAAGATAGAAGAAGATAAATGCATATTGTTGCTTTGTTCTTTACCTGAATCTTAGGAAAATCTAATTGTTGTTATAAGTGGTGGTGTTACAGAGCCGAATATGGATAATCTCATTGCTACACTTATTTCAGAAGAAATGAGAAGAAATTCCATGAGTGTGGACTCTCAAGATGCCTTGCATGTGTGAGGAAGGTCCAAAAAAAAGGTGGGCCTATAGGGGAAAAAAAGAGAGACAAGTATAAAGGGAAATCTAAAACCCCTGGGAAGAGCAAAGTAAAGTGTTGGAATTGTGGTAAGAGAGGGCATGCGAAGGAGTATAGAAACAAGAAAAAGAGCTCGGGTACCTCCACACAAAAGTCCTCAAAATTTGTGATTTTGATGCTTTATTTATTTCAGCTAACACTTAGAAATTATGCATGGATTATTGATCCAGGTTGCTCCTACCATATGACTCCTCACAAGGAGTGGTTTACTACATGTTTAGCTTATGATGGGGGAGAAGTTTTCCTTGGTGATAACAACACGAAGACTATCATTGGTAAGGGAAAGGTAAAGTTGTGTTTCAATGATTGAAGGGTTAAAACCCTTGATGATGTTTTACATATTTTAGGACTTGAGAGAAATTTACTTTCAGTATCCAAGTTGAATGATTATGGAATGCATATGAAATTTGACAAGTCTGGTTGTAGGTTGGTAAGAGGGAGTTTGGTGATTACTAAAGGATCTCAAATAGGGAATTTATTTAGGCTTAATACCTCCATATTTTGTAACTTTTCCAATGTAATTGGAACTGAAAATTCATGTATGTTGTGGCACCATAGATTGGGTCGCATAAGTGAAAAGGGTCTTAAGATCATTTTAAATAAAAAGTTGGTTGACGGTATTTTTGAATATTCTGTTGGAAAAAATGATTTTTGTGAGCACTGTGTGTTTGGTAAATAGAATAGATCATCATTTCATAATGGGACTAATAAATCTAAGATATTATTAGAGATCATTCATTCAGATGTGTTTGGACCAGTGGATGTTGACTTTTTTTGGAAAATCTCGTTATTATGTTACTTTCATTGATGAAGTCTCAAGATACACTTAGATTTATTTTATGCATGAAAAATATGATTTTTTCCATAAGTTTAGGGAATTTAAAGCCTTAGTTGAAAAGCAAACAAATTATAATAAAAGGGTGTTGAGATCTGACAATGGGGGTGAATATTGTTCTAAGGAATTTGATGATTTTTGTAAGAATGTAGGTATTGCTCGACAAAATACTACTCCTTATACACCCCAAAAAAATGGGGTAGCAAAAGTAATGAACTAAACCTTGATGGAAAGAGCTAGGAGCTTATTGACCAGTGCTAATCTTGATAGATGCTTTTGGACAAAAGTTATAAGTACTACATGTTTTATTTGATTAATATATCCCTTGTTCAACTCTTGTTGATAAAACTCCTTATGAAGTGTGGATAGGTAGAAAGCCTTATATTTCACATTTAAGGATCTTTGGTTGTGAGGCTTATGTTCATGTACCTCAAGGGAAGTGGTCTAAATTGGATCCAAAAGCATAAAAATGCATCTTTGTTGGTTATGGTGAGAATGTAAAAGGTTATAATCTTTGGAATCCACTAACCCATAAAATGGTTTTCTCTAAAGATGTGATTTTTTAGGGATTTTAGAGCTTACTCAGGTGAAGAACAACCAAAGGAGAAAAAAAGAAAAAAAAGTGCATTTCAAGACAAAGATAGAAAAGTAGGAAGATACACATGTGGAAGAACAATTAGATGTTTCTGAGGATGGAGAAGAAGAAGAGGGTTCAAATAGTTTAGAGGATGTACAAGATGAGCACATAGTAGAGGAAGAGCAGGCAAAGCCCATTACTCCTAACTTGAGGAGGTCAATAAGGCAACGAAATATAGTTGGCATGTATAGCCCATCAAATTATCATTGTGTATTTTCTTTTTTGAGTACTGAAAATGAATCTGTATCTTTCAAGGAGGCTCTCTCTTTGGAGGAAAGTGAGTCTTGGATGCAATCCATGCAGGAGGAGATGATGGCTTTGGATAGTTGCGATACTTGGGATCTTGTTAGTTTTCCCAAAGGAAGGAAGCCCATTGGTTGCAAGTGGTTATTAAAATAAATTTGGTGCAGATGGTTGGTTAGAGTGATACAAGGTCAAATTGGTGGCCAAGGGCTACTCCCAGAGAGATGGAATTGATTTCGGTGAAATTTTCTCTCCTGTTGCTAAGTTAACTTCTATTAGGTTCTTATTATCTATTGTTGTTGCTTATAATTTTGAAATAGAGAAAATGGATGTTAAGGCTGAATTATTGCATTGGGATCTTGAGGAAGAAATTTATATATGACAACTTGACAATTTTGTTGTGAAAGGAAAAGAACACTTGATTTATAGGTTAAAGATATCTTTATATGGTTCAAAATAGTCACCTAGGATGTGGTATTGGAAGTTTGATTCCTTTACATTGAAGTTGGGTTTTGTTAGGAGTGAGGAGGATCATTGTGTTTACACTAAGGTTATTGATGATCAAATACTAATCATTGTCTTGTATGTTGATGATGTTTATGGAAAACAACAAGGTGATGATTAGGGAGCTTAAGATTCAGCTTTCTAGCACATTTGATATGAAGGATTTGGAGGCTGCAAAATATATCCTTGGGACAAAGATCAGTAGGGATCGGGTTCATAGAAATATTTGATTAAGTTAGAGTAAGTATGTTGATACCATTTTTAGTTTGCATGACTATAAATCAGTAAATATTTCATTTTCAGTTGGTACTAAGTTGAGTTTAGACATGTGTCCTAATTAAGATGATGATTTTGAAGAGATGCATAAAGTTCCTTATGCTATTGTCATTGGTAGTTTGACGTATGGAATGGTTTGCACTAGACCAGATATAGCCCAAGCAGTGGGAGTTTTGAGTAGGTTTATATCTAACCCTAGTAGAGAGCATTAGACATTTGTTAAGAGGGTGTTTAGATATTTTTGTGGTACTTCTAATTGATGTTTGGTTTATCATAGTACTAATGATGTGGTTAAGTCACTAGACATACCATTTTTTGTTGATGCAAATTTGGGAAAAATGACTTGGACAATCGAAGGTCCACTAGTGGCTATATTTTTACTTTGTTTGGAGGTGTAGTGAGTTGGATGAGTAAAAAACAAACTATGGTTGCATTTTACACCACTGAAGCAGAGTATATGGTTGCTACACATGCCTCTAAGGAGGTGGTTTGATTACAGAGACTTGGTAAAGGTATTGGTTTTGATTGCAAGATAGTGAGAATTGGAAGTGATTTTCAGAGTGCCATATGTTTAGCCAAAAATCCTATGTATCATACTTGTACTAAGCATGTTGATGCTCAATATCACTTTGTGTGAGAAATGTTTAAGAATGGTAAGGTCTTGATAGAGAAGGTTGACACTTTGTTTTGTAGATTCTCTCATGAAGCCAATGACCACAGATAAGTTCTCTTGGTACAAAAAGGCCATAAGGTCTTGATAGAGAAGGTTGACACTTTGTTTTGTAGAATCTCTCATGAAGCCAATGACCACAGATAAGTTCTCTTGGTATAGGAAGGCCATGGGCCTTGATCAGTGTACTTGATTACATTTTATTTGTATCACATGGATGTAATTGTAATGTATAATGTTGAGTGGGAAAATGTTAGGAACGGTGACATTATAATTTCTATCCTAAGTTTATTTATGTGTTTGCACGTTCTTTGGAAAGTGTTCTTGAGGACATGAGAGGGAAAATATTTACTATATATTTTCCTATGAAAAATTTATAATTGCATTCATAGAGGTGGACCCACTACGATGATGGTTATAGAGCATCAAATGAGCATATTCCTTTTGGGCGCCCACTTTGTAGGTGGGGACCACCCAAAAATGCATGTTCTTGCATGTTATTTGTATGTTATCCTAGGTTGGGCACACAAGCTTGCACGTTTTGGGTTTGATCCGTCATATTTGTCAGAGAGTTATGGAGCCCTCAGTATTGACCAATTTTGATTGACTATGGGTTATGTGCCAATGTGAAGGCCATGTGATCATTTAATTTTTTTTACCATGTTTTTGGGTTGTCCACTAAGGGGGGTGTGGGTTTTTCTAGGTGTTTTTACTCGTTGTTTTAGGATACCACAAGTGGTATTCTCTCCTGCAAACTTCTATATATTGGAGCATTGAGATGGTGATTTTATGATTTTTCTTGTAGGTTGTCAAAGTAACAAAGTGCTTCTAAAATTTAGAGAGGATTGTTGTATTGATGTACTTCATTGAAGATTAATAAAAACATTTCATCTCTTTGGGTGTGGAGTTTTTTCTTGCAAGGTTTCTCCACTTGTGATTTTCAATTTGTAGTATTGTTGTTTTTTTTTCATGTTTGAAATTTCTAATCACATATCATAATATTGGTTATCTTGAATACACATAATTTCAAATTTACAGCCACTTATTAAGTCCATTTGTTGTAAGTTTCACCTTAATTTTCAATAGTTTGACCTCCCCACAACGTTGCTTGCACCCTTTGTATTGGAATCCTTAGAAATGTATTCAATGAGCTACTTGTATGTTAATCAACATCTTGTGTGCATGCCACAAAGTCAGCATCTTGTTCACTTGAACAATTTTCATCTTCAATTTTTTCCTCATTCTCAACATCCCAATTTTTTGTATTGGTAAATTAATGAATGAACTTTACTAAGTCATGTTGTGGAGATGATGAAAATGAAAGACCAACATCCACTTCACTAAAACATTTCTACACCTTGAGTTTTGTAGCCACTTCTTTGAACCACTATGGTTGTCTTTCCTTTGTTGGAAAATTTAGACTTTCTCCATTGTCTCTGCTCTCATTGCAACCACTCTAAACAATAGGGATTTTAGTGTCCTAGAATTCAATATCAATACATTCGATGTATTTGTCTTCTCAATTGTTCAAAGCATAGTTGGCATTATCAAGATTGTATGTTTGGACAAATTGATCTATTTTATCTTCATTATATCAATTTAGGCACAAGTAAGTTTCATTTGTGACATAATATGCATCATCTTCCATTTTCATGGCATCACTTTCACCTCTATAATCATTTAATTCCTCTTGAACTATGAAGGTCTCACTTGGCATCATGCCCTTATCAATTACATTGTGATTTAAAGGACAAATTAGAATTCTTTAGAATCCACTCCTAATATTACATGGTGCCAAAGCCTATTGGAATTCCTTGCTAGCAAGAGTACTCTTCCCTTCCTATTTCAATTTGGGGTTGGTTTTCCATCCATGTGGTCCTTTCCTATTTGAAATAGTTTTTGAATGGAGAGAAGATACTCACATCCAGGGGATACAATTTGTGGTTGGTATGTGCAAGGAGGGTAAGCAACTAATGCATATACGCCTTGCTTCATCTATTATCTTGAATGTCACGTGGTTTCCATGACCATAAAAATGAGAAGAGCTCTATATTTGTGGGTGATACCCCACCTAGGATTGATGCAACAAAATGATCCAACAAATTGAAAAATAACTCTTTCATGTTCTTGGACAACCATGTATTCCCTCGGCTCACAATTATAAATATAGTTTCTCATAGGCCTTTTTTATTTAAAGAGATAGAAACCAATTATACTCATTCTAGATGTGCTCATGCATGCTTAAAATGTGATCCACTCCCTTATTTTGTAGATTAAGTGGGGCACACATCTAGAACCCATTCTCAAAATTACCCACATGCCAGAATTTTTACTAACCTATACACTAGTTTCATTGTAATTCTAAATTATGCTTGATTCATACTTGTGCTCATATAACTTATCCAAGTTATCATAAAAGGATGTGATAATGGAGGGCCTTAGCATAATTTCTTTATCCTTGTCTAAAACCTTTGTAGTTCTAATTGTCAAATTTGGATTCCTAATTTGAAAACCATCCCACCATGACCTCCATGACATCCCAATTTTTAACAGGTTAGGCCTATATTAATTATTTGAGCCATAATTGATTTCAACTGAGAAACTTGAAGTTCATTTTCAATATTAGCCATGCCCTTGCACCACAAGACAATATAGGCCTCCTCCTCCTCAGATAAAATGGTTCATGTTCCCCTCCATTTGGTAGTGGTTACTCCATTCAACCATGCCCTCAAACTACTAGGTGGGATTCCCCACATGATTTTTACAACCCTGATGGACATATCCATGTCATCTTCAATATTTTCTACTACACTACTGATGTCAAAAAAAACCAACAAGTTTTGGAGACTTTTGAGTTTCCCAATTGCACTTCATCTTATTGAGCATTATCAATAGGTGGTTCCAAACTTGATTAACCAATGTCAATAACTAGTTTGAAACTTGAACCATGTGTTAAGTGGTATGCCCATTCCTGAACAATAACTTCTCCATTGTGCATTGTTGTATCTTCGTGGGAAAATTGTGTAGAAGTGAACTTCACTCCATGAGTCACTTTACTTGTGCACCTTCTATATGTTATATTTCCCTTTTTAATTCATATCATATTTGTCATTGAACTTGCATTGGAAGCAGGAAATTTTTTTAGAAGTTAACCCTAAATAATGAGGGTATTAGATTATACACTACCTTTTGATTATATCACCCTAAAAAGGGAATTTGGGTAATGAGAATGAACACATGTACAAATTAAACAATGATGGGAGATAGATACATTTACTGGAGCATAATAGATTCAAAAGTACCATTATCTACAAATAAAATGGAGAAATGATAGCTTGATGTTACTTGAAACCATGCACCATAGGCATATAACATGATGAAAAATGATGAAAATGAATTATTGAAATGTAATAGTTGCTTAAATAACATAGTGACATACTAATTATATACACAATTTGAGGTAAGTTAAAGGAAACACATATATAGAGTTTCATGAATAAAATGAGGGAATATCAAATTTAATCCCACAAAATAAACGATGACTATATGTGTGTGGAATATACAATCTAAAAATCAATACATTGAAATGTGTTGGTGTATGTGAGTGATAGTGAATATGTATGTTGGTGTGTTAAGTTGGCAAGTACGCATATAGTATATATACACAACTACATGAATATTAATAGTTATTTTATTAAATAAACCTACCAAACAAGATAACCTTGAATTTATAACACAAAAAAAATATTTATGTATGTATGAAGTCATTTAGAGAATAGCATATGTTGAAAATACAAAGAGAATTTAACGTGTACCAACATGAAGATGTATGGATAGTTGAGGAATGTGGAAAGGATGCCTATTGATGCTTTGAATATTATAGAGGATATTAACTAAAAACAAGGAGTAAATTGATGCTTTGTGTAGACATCTGAATTTGACCACTCCCGTATGGTCAAATTCGTCCCCTTTATTCATCTATTTCATATTTTCCATCGATATTAATTAAATGATTTATTTAATTAATATTCCCCCTTTTCCTAAGGTTCCTAAGGTATTTAATTTAATAATGAAATACTTTACCTTTTATCCCTTCCTCTCTAAATTAAATAAATACATCAATTTATTTAATTTAGTCATTTGGCCCTTTGAATATTAAATCAATTTTAAATTCCTCTTTTTCTCTCTCCTTGTCCCATCCCCCATAATCTCTCTTTAATCTGGATTAGTTTAATTAATCCATGAGGAGGATGTGCACACCTTTAATCAGGATTAATGTCACATCCTCCATATTTTGCAACTTGCTTCTAATCCCTCATTAGCCTCTTTAATCACATTTTTGCACAACCTTAATCATATGATTATCCACATCACCTTCCCCCTTTACACCTCATTTCCACATGGCAAGATGTGAGGGCTTGTGATTTTTCAACTCACCATAGCCCTTCATCTTGTCCATGGTGGCTAAATTCTAACCCTCCATTTCTTTAAAGGCCTTTCCCCTAAAATAGAGGATTTTGACCTCATTTTCATTCATTCACACATTCAAGCAATCAAGCCATCAAGCCTTCAAGCACTCAACTTTTGCATCCTCCATCATTGCAACTTTCAAGGTCACTTTGCATCCATTTTGTGCACTTATCCAAATACCCACCTTCACCATTTCATCCCTCATTGCATCTACATCATTTTGCATCTAGTTTCATGAGATTTTCCATCCAAAGGAGCACACAAATGATCAAATCAATGGGGCCAACCAACCAATCGACTTGGGCAAGGTAATTTATCGGTTTTCATCTTTTCTTTTTTCAAATCTAACTAGGCCAATCTTGAGGTGTTGTTTTGTGATTTTCTTCCTTTACATTTCATTCGTTTTGCATTATTTTAGGGTAGAAAATGTGTTGCACACATTTCTGGCATGCCCAATGGGACCCACAAA
Organism: Sequoia sempervirens; assembly: GCA_007258455.2. Taxonomy (NCBI): domain Eukaryota; kingdom Viridiplantae; phylum Streptophyta; class Pinopsida; order Cupressales; family Cupressaceae; genus Sequoia; species Sequoia sempervirens. The sequence goes on from VDFB02321249.1 coordinate 55,847, forward strand.
TGGGTCTACTCTTTCACATTCTCTATTGTTTCAAGTTTTGCAGGTTCAGGTTTACACGCAGGGGTGAATCCACCCTGAACAGGAAAATTTTCACCTCACAGGGGTGAACCTATAGCTAGACAGGTGAACTTTCCCTAAACAGACTCAAATCTACATCTTGCAAATTCACCCATCTGTCAAAAAGGGGCAAATTTGCTCTCTAGCACTGAAACAAATGATCCTGCTCTTGATTTGGGTGAACTTTCTTGCTACAAACAGGTGAATTTTCTTTGGAAAAGGGTGAATTTTTTAATAACAGGGGCGAACCTTCTCTCTAGAATAGGCGAATTTGCGTCAAATAGAGGTGAATTTGAGGTAAAACAGAGACTTAAACTTTCAATTTCACTGTTCGTTTGCTTTCATTTTTAGGTACTGAACCACTAACTTTTCCGTTTGTGAGTGTTTTTGCTTTTCACTAACATTTTGTGCAATTTTTTCTCATTCATCCAAGGCCATAGGTTCAAAACTACTAACATTTTCTTGCAGAATCATTGGTCCCAACACATTTAGCTTAGTTTTCTTGTTGTTTTTCATACTAGTTAGGCACACATAGACTTACTTAGAGCGTCAATAAACCTTTCTTGTTTTTTCTATGAGTGGCTTGTTGATGTATCCAATCCCCTTGCACCATTTGGAAATCCTGGGTGATGAAAAATCATAGTTCACTATAGTCCATTTGTGTATACCTAGGAGGTACTAGTTCGTCTAAGCTCTTCCCTTGCACTACATGCAAGCTTGGGGACTAGCCGAAAACATCTAGTATCTTCTTCTCTTAGCGGGACCTACTTGGGGATTTCATCACCCCAAGGGATGATCCCAACCACGTGTACCAGTGGGGTATATAAAGGGAGGAGAGCCAAAGCTATACCCCAATCCAGTCACGTTGTGTCTAGCGAAGCGTCGAAGCTAGGGTGACACCTAGATAAGACGTGAAGAGTTGGTCTGAGTTTCCAATACCTCACTAGGGCTCCTGACTCATGCTTGTGATGGGCTAGTGTTCATGGTTGTGCCTCATGTACCATGCATATATCGAGGACTCCCTAGATCACCTTGTTCAGCCTAGATAGAGACTCGTGTTTAGTCGAGACTTGGTGTAGTGCAAGGGATGTGCATCGTACCCCAAATTCACTCACCACCTACTCCCTTAGGTTAAGATAGAAATCCTCATGGTGGACTATGATAGTCCTTGAGTGAGAGTGTGAAAGTGACCCTATAGCATCTATTGATGACTCAGTGCCACTGGAATGCTAGCTATCCACCTTCATGAGAAAGGGTGATCTAGTCAACCACCCTAGTATCACGGAGTATTAACCTTGGGTTGTTCACTCAAGGTGGTGGGCCTACATCAAGTTTGCAAACCCATATCACTAATTCTAAGATTGTGTTGTTTAGAGTGTCTTTTTTCTGTGATACCAGTGCATTTCTTTTCAGTTGAGTCAGCCTTTCCTTTTGTCTACTATTTGCAGTGCTTCTTGTCCTTTTCCACAGTTAGCCCTTGCCTTCAGAGGTGAATTTTCACTATAGACAAGCGATTTCACCTTGCAAAAGGCCGAATCTATATCTCAGTCCAGTCCAAGTCTCCCTGTTTGGGCAAATTTTCCTTTGACAGAGGAAAATTTGCTTGTGGATCACTTTCTTAGGTGACCCCATTTTTGCTTGTTTCTGGAAACAGGCGATTTCATTCATCTGTTGGGTGAGTCTGTTAGTTCCCGTTCGCTCGTTCTCATTGGAATAGGTGAATTTTCTCCTTGTTTGGGCGTATTTTTTGTTGTTTTCGATGAATTTGATCCATAAAGGGGCAATTTTTCTTGTTTGATTCATTCTGTCAGTCCATCAATCACCAAATTTTCTTGTTTTTCTAGAAGAGGTGAATTTGCAACATCCTTAGGAAAATTTGTTCTCTGAATAGCTAATCCCATCTTTTGTTCGAGTCTCCATTCATCTGTTTACCCGTTAGACGAGTTTGTTTCATCGTTTCATTGAGTTTGTTTTTCCGTTCATTGAGTCCATTTCCCTGTTAGGGAAATCTGTTTGTCTGATCATCCAGTCCATTTCCATGTTAGGGTAGTCTATTTCCACATTCGTCGACTCCACTTTTTTGTTCGTCAATGTTGTTTGACCGTTTCTAGATTTAAGCGAATCTACTCTTAGTTTAGGCGAATCTGCTCCCTGTTTGGGAAATTTTTCTCTCATTTAGGCAAACTTGCTCACTATTTGGGCGAATTTGATCACTATTTGGGTGAATTTGTTTACTGTTTGTGTGAACTTGCTCACTATTTGGGTGAATTTGTCACTGTTTTGGGCAATTTTGAAATATGTTTAGGTGAATATGATAGTTGTTTGGGAAAACTCATAACCATTTTAGGCAAACCTCTTAGTTAGGTGAATCTTCTCCCTATTTCGGTGAATCTGCTCTCAGTTTGGGCAAGTCTACTCCCTGTTTGGGTGAACCTGCACTCTGTTTGGGCGAATTTGATAGCTATTTAGGCAAATTTGACTACTGTTAAGGTGAACTTGCAATATTTTTAAGTGAACCTAACTATCAAAATCACCTATTTCTTGTCCTCGTCAAATTTTAGGTGAATTTGCTCAGCATATTCACCTATTTCTTAAGTCATCCCTAGTTTGGGTGAATTCACTCCCCTAAACGAGGGAAGTTGCTTGACATAGAGGCAAATTTTCTCACTGAGAATAGGTGTATTTGTGTGATAAACAGGTGAGGTTTCTATACACAAAGGCTTATACGTTTCCCATAAAAATTCTAGAGAGTGAACCCTTGGGACCACTGAAAGCTTGTTATTTTCCAAGTTGTTTGTTGTGATCGAAAAATTTTATCATCTCCCATTCACCTGTAATCTTCACTTTAGTCCATCTACATTTTCCAAAGGTCATCCATTCATCATCTAAACCATATAGGTACATCTTAGAACATCTCTACATTGCATATCCACCATCGTTTTTCTCAATCTGAATCCCCTAAACTTCATTTTAGAGGTTATTATCCAAATTGGCTTAGGTGTCTGAATTTGATCATCATCATCCACATCTTCTTAGGATTGTCATCCATCCTAAGTCATTCATCATCTTTATCCCAATCAATCCACTTCCATCTTGAGGTGGATTTGGTTTCATAATCATCTATCTATCCTCTAATCCAATCAATCAGCACCTTAAGTCACCTAGGGTGATTTATGAACTTGGTTTAGAATCCATTTTCTTCATCTTGTCTAATCTATCATCTAATCTCATCAATCGTTACATCTCGCTAATCAATCCAATCCAATCATATCCAATCATATCCCTATCCAATCATCCAATATACCAATCCCTCATCCTATCAAGCCTATCCTTCAATCATCACTTAGGTCATCCATGCACTACATCTTAGAGTCTAGCCTCATCTTAGTCTAGCTGATATTTTTGCACTTTCATGCCCATTCAAACTCAATCGCAAGCAAAGAAGCAAATGGCAGAACAAGGCCAGGGTTCCCAGCCAAATATCCCTCAGGATCCTAACAACGGTTCCTCCTCATAGTCCAATACCAATGTCCAAAACACTTCACCACCTGGTGAGGAGAACATGGATGTTCAGCTTGAAGTCACGGTTGATGAGTACCTTAGTAATCCCACCAATGTTCAGATGATGAATCACCTCCTCAAGGAGCATGGAGACAAAATTATTGCCACCTTACTCATGAAGGGGATCAAACCACCACCTGATTTTCACATGACATAATATACTGGCACCAAGTCTCTTCCAACACCTCAAGACCCGCAGACTTCACAGAATGTTCTAAGAAATTTGTATATTCCTGAGGGTCCACCCATAAACAAATGGTATCAACCTGGGTTTGTTAATGTAGTGATGTACCAAGTCGCAAGCTACCCTTGCATTCCCTTCCCAATGAGCCCAACCTCATCCAAATTAACCCCCTTGCTTATAGTATGTCGCAAAATATTCCACCACCTCCCATGCTTTCCCAACAAGGTCCAACCCCTATACCATCTACACCACCACTTCTGACTAATCAGCCCAATCAATCACCCATTAACATTGGGGGAAATCCTTTCCTAAATTTGATGTCGCCTCCATGATCTACACCCTAGCCAATTTACCACCACCATTTTTCACATCTCAACAACCACCCCAAGGCAACATCCCTACATTCCAACAACCTCTCGTTAATCCCCAACAATCCACTACATCACAAGCACCGTTGCAGCACACTGCTATCCCCTCGCAAGTTCCACCACAACATACCATTACCACTGCTATCCCATCTCCACCACCTCAGCAACAATGTCCACAACAAAACATCTCAGTTCCACAACAAAATATTCTAGTTTCACAACAGCATATCGTTGTTCCCACGTAACTCCCTCATTAGGTAATGTAGGCTACATCATACCTGCAACAACCACCCCACGGTGCCTCAATGATGATTCCTCAATAGTAGTACATCCCTTCTCTTCCTCCTTACGAGTAGCCACCATAATAGTGACAACCACCCCAACACACACATTCCCACACAAGCGCACCGCAATCCCCTCACACAATACCTTTATCATCCATCAAGCACATATGTTGTCTATGCTACCCCATCAAATCCCAATCCCAATCCAGTTCCTCAAAATCCTCCACAATCTCAACCGCCATTTTACACCAACCCTCAGCAATCACACTCTAACCCCTACTATCAAATGTCTAATTCGCAACCCCCTCCATATACCACATAACAACCAAAAATTGTGTATAACTACTAGTCTAATTCATATTACACCCAGCAACAACTGCCCTATCAACAAGGTGCTCCATCCACCTTGTATCATTAGCAATCACCATCATATCAACAAGGCACCTCCACATTGTCATATTACCAAGCTCCTCTGCAATACTAGCAGGGTGCCCCCTTCACCTCGTATCATCAGTAACAACCTCCCTATCAACAAGCTACCTCCACTTCCTACTATCAAAATCCATCATCCTCCCATCTTATGTCAATCCACAACCACAATCCACCTACACCAATCAATACCAACAAATGCCTTCATATACACCTCCACCAGCTTATGATCAAACCGCTTTTATTCCATCATCATACCAACAATATCCTCCCTACAATCAATCCAATCCATCCAATCCAACTCCCCTAGAGCCTATTAATAAAGAATTGGAAGAATTCAAAGCTGCATTAAAAGGCTTGCAAGCAAGGAATAGCAAGTAATCCTTCAAATTTGAAGATATTTTTCCCTATCCATTCAATCCCTCAATCTCATTAGTGCCCTTCCCGAAGCATTTTGAGATGCCTAAATTTGATAAATAAAAAGGAACAAAAGACCCCAAGGCTCATCTCCAGGATTTTTATGCCCATTTTCAAGAAGTCACGCACAATGACAATTACCTTCTATGATTATTTCCAAGGAGTTTACAAGGGATAGCTCTTGACTGGTTTATGGGTCTCGAGAAGGGATCCATCAAGTCTTTTGTGTAGCTTTTGGAAAGGTTTGTCTCCCACTTCTCCTTTAATTTGGAGAAAGATATTGATGTATTGGATCTCCTAAAAGAGAACCAGTGTGAGGGAGAATATTTTGCAAGCTATCTTCAAAGGTGGCGAGCTTTAACCAGTCATATGAAATCCTTGCTTAGAGAAAAAGACATGGTTACCCTTTTCATCGAAAACTCTAATCCAGATATGGTGCATAATTTCAGACTTCATTGTGTCATAACCTTTGTGGAGATAGTGGAGAAAGGTCTTATCCTTGAGAGAGCACTTATTGCCAAAGGGTTACTCAAAATTTTAATTCTGATAAAGAAAATTCATCTAGGGATAAACTTCATTATTGGAAAAATAACAAAAATTCTATCAATGATGGTGTCACCGACACCAAACATGTCCAAGTAGCTAATGCTTCCCAGAAGCCCCATTATGCCCCTTCTCAACAGTTAATCCCTAATGCCATATCAATGCCATTGGGGATACCTCATCCTCCCCAAAAATCCAATTAGAATAATCAAGGGAATCACAAACATCAATTCACTCAACTAGGAGAACCCCTAAGTGTCATGTTCAATAGGCTCCTTCAAGCTAATTACCCGATCACGTATCCTATGACCAAGCCTCTTGACGAATCAAAACCTAAACCAACTTGGTACAAAGAAAATGAGTATTGTGAGTTCCATAAGATCAAGGGGCATTCATTAAATAAATGTCAAGGTTTGAAAACATACATCCAAGATCTCATAGATCATGGTGATATACATGTGGATGCCAAAATTGCACCCTCGTCCAATGCTCAGCTGCAGATATATCAAAACGCCTTCACTAAGCATAACCAATTTCCTAGCACATCAAACTCAAACCTTAGGTCTAGCAACAATAATAGTTAGGGTAATAGCACAAACAACATCAGTTAAAAAAATTTACCATTTAATTATGAAGGTATTATCATGCACATTGAATAGGAAAAACCACGTGTGTCCATGATGCACATAAAAGGTAAGGACCCATAGTTTATTGTTACAACCCACCACACTTGTATCACAATCCCTAGAGCCTCTACATCCACCCTACTACCACCTATAAGTTCCCAATATAACATTCTTAATCATCTAGAAAAGACCCCAGCCCAGATATCCATTATGAATTTGCTTAAGTCTTCTCCCGTGCACCAAGAAATTTTAACTAAATCCTTACAAGACACTCGAGTTCCCAACAACATAGATCCTACACAATTCCAAGATTCAGTAGGGCACCTCTCTGCCACATATCAGCTAGGCTTCAAATAGAATGACATGACTTGTATTGATTCCAATCATAATTTTCCCCTCCATCTCAAGGTCCTTATAGCTTGGCATAAGGTAAAAAGGGTCATGGTAGATAATAGCTCTGCCCTGAATCTCTGCACGTTAAATTTCATAAAACAAGTGGGATAGACTCACACTAACTTAAATAATCAGGTCATCACTATCAAGGTGTATGATAATGCAAAGCGTGACTCCAAGGGGACAATTTTCCTTCCAATCCAAGTTGGGCTCGTTGTGCAATACACTACCTATCACCTCCTTGATCTAGAACTCCCCTACAATCTCCTCCTTGGCATTCCATGGATCCATGCCATGCAAGACGTTCCATCCACATACCACCAATGTCTCAAATTCCCATTCAACAGGGTGGAAGTTACAATACATGCGGACCCTCAACCATTTGAATATTGTCGTGAACTAGAAGCTTCTTTTCCCCATTCTCATTATTGCCCTGGAGTAGAAATGGGGCCACCTCAGACATCATCATCCTATTCATCTACCAACACACTAACCACCACTTCATCCACTCCATCATCCACATCGGATTCCACCCTTACCAAAGTCTAGATCATTGACAAAGGTTGTGGTGAATACGAAATGCGTACAGCTTTGAACATGGCAACCATGCCATCCTTGCCACATACATATGACCAACCTTTGTAGTCCGTGACACAGCAAGAAGAGAAGATAATTACCTTGAGCTCCAAAAATTTAGGATCCAACACTTTTTTCTCCCCTAGACTAAGGCAAGATACAATAGAGGATGATATTAGCCAATGGGTCTACCATGAGGAACCTGAACCTACTCCCCCTCTGGAGTATTTCCAAGAGACGTACCCCTATTCTACAAAGTTAGTGAACAAGTATAAGTATCAAGAGGAAGGCCTCAGTGTTGAAGATCAAGGAAACAACCTATTAAGGCCTCAGTATGACCAAGGTACTTGGGTCTAGACCATGACACAAAACAAAAGGGTTCTATGGCATCAACTAGTGCCTCTAACAACGTTAATGTGGACAACAATATCCTCGAAGACATACCAGAAGATGAATCCATCATACACACGTACAACGACGTGAATCATGTAGACCTTTCCTCTATGTTTGAATGCCTATCCATCTGCTCCATTAGCCTATCCCTTTGTCATCCCGAACTCGTAGACTGGGACCTACACGGTAGCACACCTATTGATACATTTCCCTCAGTGGATATATATGTGCATCTTATGGGATTGGGGGAAGATGAACTCCCTAACCGCAAAAATAAAAGGAAACAAAATAAAAAAGGGTCACCTAGCGAAAACCTCTCTTAGGTGCTTCTTGACTCAGAAAAAGTAAAAATAAAGGGTGAATCTAACAGTGAAAACCTCGACGAGGCACTAGAAGATGGGGATGTTAATCTTCCCCTTGTGGGAACTCAACTGTCTAATCGGTCATCTATTCTAATCGAGGAAACGCGAGAAGTAAATTTGGGAACTGAAGAAGATCCCAAAATCACATATGTAGCCAAATCACTATCAAATGAAGAATACTCTGCCATCACCTAGCTTCTTAAAGAAGACATCATCAATTTCGCATGGACATATTTAGATATGCCAAGCCTTGATCCTACTCTAGTAGTACATCACTTAGACATACATCTAGATGCAAAACACATCTAGTAGAAACTCAGGAAAATGCATCCTCAAGTAGCTCTACTGGTGAAGAAAGAGCTAGAAAATCTATTAGAAGTTGGATTCATAAGACCCATCGACTACTTTAATTGTATCTCCAACATAGTACTAGTTGCTAAACCAAACAGGAATATTAGAATTTGTACAAATTTTTGGGACCTCAACAAAGCATGTCCTAAAGATGATTTCCCCTTACCAAAAATTTACATGTTGGTTGATTTAACTGAAGGACAAGAGATACTATCCCTTATGGATGGTTTCTCTGGATATAACCAAATTAGAATTGCACCTAAGGATCAACATAAAATAGCCTTCACCACACCTTGGGGGAAATTTTGTTATAATGTCATACCCTTTGGCCCCAAGAATGCGGGGTTAACCTACCAACGTGCCATGACATTCATCTTCCATGACCTTATTCACATCATAATGGAGGATTATGTTGATGATCTATTTGGGAAATCAAGAACAAGGGAAGAACACCTGATGATCCTTAAGAAGATTTTTTAGCACCTAGAGCACTATAAGCTACGACTAAATCTAAGGAAGTGTGTCTTTAGGGTCACATCAAGAAAACTATTGGGTTCCATCATCTCCAAAAGATGCATAGAGGTTGATCCAATGAAAGTTAAGGAAATCATGGACATGCCTCCACCACGCAATCTAAAAAAATTGAGGATCCTTCAAGGAAAGCTACAGTCCATCCGATAGTTTATCGCTCAATTAGCCGACAAATTCCAATCCTTCACTCATCTCTTGAAAAAAGATACCACCTTCAACTGGGATCAACAGTGTCAACTTCGTTTTGACAAAATGAAAGAATATTTGGCTCATCTACACATCCTTATGCCACCAATTCCCGATAAACTTCTTATGTTGTCTATTTTTTCTACTTTAGTGGCACTAGGGGAACTATTGGCATAACATGATGAGTCATCAAAATAATGAGTAATTTACTATATCATTCGGACCTTAGTAGGCTATGAGATCAATTAATCTCCGATGGAAAAGGCTTGCCTAGCTATGTTCTTCAACTTGCAAAAGCTTCGACACTATATGCTTAGTCATCCTGTGAAGCTGATATCTAAGGTTGATCTACTCAAATATTTGTTATCCAGGACAAATTTGACAGGCCGCATGGCCAAGTGGGTCATGCTCTTGAGTGAATTTGATATCAAGTACATTGACCAAAAGGATATTAAAGGGAAAGTGATTGCAGATCAGTTGGAAAACGCTCCCCTGGTAGATGCTTATCCCTTAATAACAAAGTTTCTTGATGAAGAGGTCTTCACAGTGTCAGAAGCAGCCACATGGACACTCTACTTTGATGGGTCATACACACACAACGGAGTAGGGGTGGGCATCTTGCTCATTACTCCCCAAGGTGATTATATCCCGAAGTCATTCAGGTTGGATTTTCCATGCACAAACAACATCGTAGAATATGAAGCTCTCCTTACTGGTCTTACAATCACAATCCAATGGAACATCACTCACTTGAGAGTCTTTGGCGATTCCCAGTTGATCATCAAATAGGTTAATGATGAGTTTCTAAAAAAATATGATAAGCTATTACCTTACAAGCACATGGTAGATGACTTCAAAAAATACTTCACCTCTATCTAGTTCGATCAAATCCCTAGAGTGCAGAATAAAGAAGTTGATGCAATGGCTACAATTTGTTCCCTAATTGATATGCCAAAAGATCGAACAGAGTGCTAGTTCCTAGTCAAACAACTCTTAATCCCAGCTTATGATATCCATGAAAGTGAACTGGTGTGCAACATTGTAGGTCCTATGTCACCATGGTATCATGACATTTACACCTACCTTCATGATAACATCTTACCCCCGACCTTACACGTAACCAAGGAAAATATTTCATCCAACGCACCTCCTGTTACACTATTGTAGATGATACACTTTATTGTCATGGATATGATGGAACCCTTCTTAGGTGTCTAAATGAGACCAAAGCTCACATTGTGTTAATAGAAGTACATAGTGGTGTTTGTGGGGCCCATTCAAATGGCATGGCCTTAGCTAAAAGAATTCTTAGAGTGGGTTACTATTGGCCTACACTGGATCATGATTCTTGTGAGTTCATGAAGAAGTACCTACCTTGCCAACAACATGTGGATTTGATACATTCTCCTACTCAAGATCTGCAAGCTCTCATAGCACCATGGCCCTTCTCTTAGTGGGGTTTTGACTTAATAAAAAAGATATACCCTCCATCCTCTGATGACCACACCTTCATTATCACTTCCATTGAGTACTTCACCAAGTGGGTGGAAGAAATGTCACTCTCTCAAATCATGGGTACTCAGATATCCAAATTTATCCTTTTCCATATTCTCTGCAAGTATGGAATTCCATCCACTATCATCATAGATAATGGAAATCCATTCAAGAACCAAGCCATGAAACACCTCTATGACACCTTTCACATTCAACATTGTTGGTCCACACCCTATTACCCACAAGGTAATGGCCAAGCGGAGGCTACCAACAAAACTTTGATCAAGATCCTTAAAAAGGTGGTTAATAATACTGGTTGAGATTGGTACCTTCATATTCATCCTTCCCTTTGGGCCTATCGCACTCCTACTAGTTGTTAGAATCCAAGATCACCTGCATGCAAATGAATGCCTGTCACATGCAAAAGACATGAAGAACCAAAAAAGATGTTCTGTAAACCTCTCAGTAAAAATGCATTAAGAGAATCAATTATTACAATGTGATCAATCCTTATGAAGGAGATCAAGAAACCCTAAAAAGGGAAACCCTAAATGAAACCCTAGTGTTAATAATTAATAATTAATTATTAAATGTGCCTAAGTTTAGCTTAAGTAATAAAGAGGAATAAGTGACTTAATTAATTAATCAATGTGATGTAATTAATTAAGTAAAACAACTTATTACTCTAACACCCCCCCTTAAGATAAACTTAGGAGGTAGCTAAAACACTAGAAAAAGATGCATGAAAGCAAAGATGGGTCCCGGCAACGAGGCCTGATCAGGTACCCATTTACAATGCAAGAATGAAGTGCATGAAAAGGAACCAAGAACATCTGAAAGTGCACAAGAAAGCACCTGCAACTGAAAAAGTGGTGTGCAAAATAAAGCACACATACATGAGACTGGAATCATCTGGATTCACTGTTGTCGTGGAGGGACACTCACCGGACAAAGGTGTGATGGCAAAACAAAGGCACTACACAACCCCCCATGGCACTTTATAATACAATGCGAGTACAAAATATGGCACAAAGTGATGTGCAAGAAACCCAATACAACACAAAAAAGGAGTAGAGAAGGAAAAACCCAGTGGGACAAAACCCCCCCTACAATGAGATTACATGCTGCAAAGAAGCACTGGAAGAACTCTGTAGAGTAACACTGGAACTTGATATAGGCAAGCAAGGAAATATTCTTCTGTATACTACTGAAACCGGATGAGAGTCACTGATTGACTCAAGGAATCATGATTAAAGCAACAGAAAACCCGATGCCACGGAACACTGGAAAACTCCAAACTGGAACAACTCTAGAATCTATGATGCAGCAAGTGATTATTAAATGATATATTACTGTAAACGAAGTGCAAAGATGCAAGATGCACTCTCCCAACTGCCAAAACATCCAAGTAATCGCCAAACAACCCATCGGGCCAAATCTGGACTAACTGATAAACTTGGGACAGATACAGAAAAAGTGCATGGACAGCAACCTAGAGCTCCTCAATACCTTTCTGACGCTTCAAACGAGGCGAAAAACGGAGATCGTGGCAAAAAGTTATGAGCTTGGAAGCATAAAAATTACATCTGACTTCAAACAGTAATAAATGCATGAAAACAGTAAAATACTGAAAAATAAACAGCACTACTGGAAAGCGCTCGGAATCAGCTTTCCGACGATATCTCGTTTGCCCGATTTCGATACCGTATGCCCAAGTTATGGCCAAAAGAAAAAAACTGCTTCTTTAGGGCAAACTAGGGTTAGGAGGGGGCATATGAGGGCCGGCCGTACGCTGACGTCATGCTGATGTCAGCAGTTCACGAGCATAAATTTGACGGCCGGCCCGGCCGCCGTGGCAAAATCACTACCGGAAAATTACCGTCACCGTGATATAGCCGAAAGCACCTTCGAATATTTTGCTCGGGCGGCCCGCAAATTTAACCGGGCTACCGAAATTCTCGGTCCGCAATAGGGACCGCTTGGCCGAATGGAATTGGGCTGGGCAGATAACAGGGCCCCGGCCCTCCATATGACCGGGCGATGGAGGGAACCGCCGAGGCGGATCCGGGGCTCGGTCGCCTATAAGACCGGGCTGCAGAGTATAAGCCCTCGTGGGTCAAGGGCGGCGTCGGCTACGAGTCCGAGGGGGCCGCGATGGGTGGTCACGGCAATGTAAGAGCTGGATGGTGGCGCTGTGATTTGTGCGGGCAGCGCACAATTTTAATAAAAAATTTCAATTTTTTTATATTTTTTTGAAATTTTTCAAACAAACATGCCTCGTGAAGCGTGCTGGGGAGGCCGTACGGCCCCCCAGACAAAAATTGCCTCCCGAGCCAACTTCACCAAAATCGACGATTTGACAGGCGTTTCTAGGGTTTTGGGATGCTGCGAACGCGATGGCGACGTCCGTTTGAGCCCATTGTGTCCCGAAAAGATGGCTACCCCCAGATCTTGCAGAAAAGATGCCTGTGGAAACCCTTGCACCCGAAACTCACGAAGAGGCCATATCTTCAGATCACGAACAAGCAGCTGCAGGTCTGGAGCTCTGATACCATGTTAGAATCCAAGATCACCTGCATGCAAATGAATACCTGTCACATGCAAAAGACATGAAGAACCAAAAATGATGTTCTGTAAACCTCTCAGTAAAAATGCATTAAGAGAATCAATTATTACAAAGTGATCAATCCTTATGAAGGAGATCAAGAAACCCTAAAAAGGGAAACCCTAAATGAAACCCTAGTGTGCACACTTAATAATTAATAATTAATTATTAAATGTGCCTAAGTTTAGCTTAAGTAATAAAGAGGAATAAGTGACTTAATTAATTAATCAATGTGATGTAATTAATTAAGTAAAACAACTTATTACTCTAACACTAGTGCCACTCCATATTCTCTCATTTCTAGTGTCAATGCCATCTTATTGATTGAGGTCAAGATCCCATCACTAAGAATATCTTTGAAGAACCTCATCAATGATGAAGATGCTCATGTTGTAAGACTCAGTCAGCTAGAACTCCTAGACGAAAAAATGGATCAAGGCGTACAATCATTTTCAAGCATACCAGAATCATCTTAAGAGAAGTTACAACAAGGTCTTTCCTCTCCAATTCAATGTTGGTGATTTAGTTCTTAAGGAGAATCAACGTACCCAGCAAGACTGAGATAAGAAAGGGAAATTTGAATCAAATTGGTTGGGTCCCTATGTCATCACAACAAAACATGGATCAGGGGAATATAGACTTGCCACACCTGAAGGAGAGCCCCTAGAGGATCCCATCAACATCATGCACTTGAAAAGGTTTTATACTTAGGTCAGTTAGGTTATCCTATCTTGCAAAAATTCAAAAAAAAAGTAAAAGTAAAAAATTGTCAAAAATACAAAAAAATCAAAAAATCAAAAAGATCCAAAAATATTAAAGAGAAATAATTCATCCTATGGTGAAAACCACCCTTAGTGGCACCTTGGATAGGTATGAGTGGTGAAAACCTGGTAACAAGTGTCATTCATACAGGGATTAATCATTATCTATCGTGCATCCTAATTACTTTACGCTTCCACTCATCCTATCCTCACATCCAACCCTAGTGTCCTTTCAATCTGGTCCTTCCATCTACATCCCTTTATCCTACCACTTGGTATATCTTGGTTGAGCATTAGATGATCTTCATCTGATATCTATTATCCTGATCTTGTATCCTAATCTGAGCTTGTGTTGGTTGTCCCATTGTGTTAGTCATCTATCTTTTGTTTGTCCCATTTTTTCTTTTTTTGTCAGTCTTTTTCGAACTACGTTGCCCCTACACTTTCACATAGGAAAGTTTGATCATTTGATCCACCCTCAGGGATCCTTTTCATCCATCTAGTTATTGTCTTCCATCACTTGTCTCCATTGTCCTCTTTTCACTTTTATCCATGGTCTTTTCTTGAACTACGAGGGCTTTGCGCTTTCACGTGGGAAAGGCTAATCTTTGATTAGCCCCCAAACCCCTAGGTCTTTAGGTTGTTTCTATTTTTTGTCGTGTCTCTTTTGTCTCGTGTCGTGTCGTCAAGTTATGTCCTTATCTAGCTAGTTCTTAACAAATGAGATCCACTAGTATCATCAAATTCAGTTGGTTTTGAGTATCCTACGTCATGTCGATCTTTTAGTTTAGTCTCCATCTTTGGTCTTAATAGGATGCATCCTTCCTCATTAGCCACATCAATCCCATCCACCTTTTTATCTTGTGGCAAAGGATATTTGAAATTGATTTCTTTCTTTTGATATTTTGGCATTTTTTTTTATCATTTGAGCTTCTTATCATCACTTGTTAGGGCCACCATGATTCATTATATTATGGTATGTTTTGATTGGTTAACATAGGGGGATATCTTGATCTTTTCTTCGTTTTTGTCTTCTTGGTTGTCCCACATAGTACCCACCAAAATCCTTGTGGTTTAATGTTACACTGGGGCATCCTTTTGTGCTTGTGGTTATCCCAACTCCTGGCCTGACCAAGGTCATTATGACTTTGGGGTGTTGGGATAGCCTTCTTGTCTGATGTGTTTGTTTTATGCTTTAGACACTAATCTACCTTGGTTACACATACCCTAGTGTCTGGTGTCTTGTGCTATAGCAAAAATCAGTGCTCTGAAAATGGAAAATAGCATTAGGATTCCATTTCATTATCCATTTTGTTGCATTTCACTTATCCCTAACCTATGACCTATTATTTTGGTTGTGCAAACATTAGCCTTCCATCCCCCCTTCTTCTCTAGATACCTACGGTTCTTGACAAGTGTCATTCCGCACCCATCCTACCTTTATTTTATAAGCTAAAGCAAGCATGATCTACAAATAAAGTCATCCTACCACCCACTTCCATCATTATGCAAGCCCTTATTTGCATCCCATCATCCATGTAGGCTGCATTTAGTTCATAATGTCGATAGTACAAAGGTCATCTTCGTTGTCAAATCCCTGTTTTATGACGTGCAAAATGAGCAAAGTAAATGAGATTGATACATAACTTTCCAGACACACATGTTCATCATAGAAATAGGTGAATTCAATCCTTCATTAAAATATAATTTGATCTCAAATGGCTCACATTGTCACCCCATCTAGCAAGGTGGGTTCACTATATTGTATTTCATCCCATGTGCATTGTCATCTCATATTTATTTTAAATTGTTTAGATTAATCGTAATTGGTTATTCTAGGCATCTTAGAATTGTGTTATTATCAATTCATTTCCATGTTAGTCCATCTCAATAACACATTGCATACATCACCACCTACATCACAAATCATTAGAATCACATCCATAGCATGTAATGTCATAATTCATTCATCACATCGAGCATCACAAACGTTAGCCATCATACATATCATCCATGTCATCCACATAGGCATAAATATAAATCATAATCGACATCATCCATAATAAAATCATTCATATAGGCATACATATAAATCATCATCAACATATACATATATCGCATTATCATCATAGTCATCCATGATAAAACCACATACATACACATGTGCATAAATAAATCATCTATCACTTGAACATGACATAATGTAAATAAGGGCTATGCCATATCATATAAATATCAAAATATAATGACCATACATGATCCATAATAAAACCTATCATGTCATCAAAATACATATCCATCATATACATCAGTAATCATCGAATAAAATACAAGTACAAGGCTCTAAATCAAATGTGATCTTAGCTGCTTTGTACTATACATCCATCCTACACCTGTCAAAAATATGTATCCTATCACCTTCCCTCTATCATCCATACCCTAAGTTTCCCTCATCCGACCTCTATGGTGAGTTTGGAACTCCCCCCTGCGTGGAGGTGTCTCTCAATAGCTGCTATATCCTCATGTATGCATCCCTAGGGACCGTGATGGCACTGGCATCTGTGGTACCACTCTCACGTAAGAAGGTATGCATCGTGCTTGATCTAGTGCCACCATGAAGTAGGTCGCAGTATAATAACTTGAATCCCACATGTACTCATCCCTCTCTAGTTCCTATATCCTAGCTGCATCTCACTCCATCTTGTACCTATCCCATGACCTGATCATATGTCTCCTCTCCTACTCCCAGGCATCCTATGCTAGCATCAGTTGGTCAATCTATGCCTGCATCCATGTCACCAACCTTGTGTCCACCATTGTATCTCTCTCACCCCACAGAGCCTATACCTATGCCTCTACTGCATCCCTCTCTCACTGCAATGTCTACATCTACCCTACTATCGTGTCCCTCTCATGCTACAGAGTTTGTACCTGTGCCTCTGCTACATCCCTCTCACATTACAGTGCCTGCATCTTTCCTGCTATCGTGTCCCTCTCACCCTACAGGGTCTACACCCGTGCCTTTGTTGCATCTCTCTCACCCTACAAGGTCTATATATGCACGATCATAGCCTCCTCTCTCTCCAACACCAACCTTGCATCCCCAACTATTTGCTCTGTTGCCTTTGTTTTATCATGGAGCTCATCTCACTCCCACCTCAAATTGGTCCTCTCCCTCAACAAATCTATCACATGTCTCCTCAAATCCTCCATATCTCTCGCTGCCTCCTCTAGGACCTGTATAGATACCTAGTCCACCAACCATCCATGGTCCCTCTATCCCCCTACTTGTAGTCTAATGACCTCAGCCTGCAATATGTCCCTCTCTGCCACCAACTCGCTCCTCTCTAGCACAGTCTAATTTTCTAGCTCCTCGTAGTCTCTCTATCCCTCTACCTCCAATCTGGACACATCTGCCTCCAGTCGAGTCACCTCTGCTCATAACCTACCCACCTTGTCCTGCAGTCCATCTCTCTTTGTCTCTACCTCATACACATGTTGTCCTACCTCATATGACAAGGTCTTGTAACTCCTCTCTCTCTTTATATGCACCGTATCCAACTCAGCCAGCAGCCTGCTCCTCTCTGCCTCTAAATCCCTAAGTCTCTACTCTGGAATCTGTAGTCTCGCTATAGCTCCTCTCAATAGTATAGTTGGGTCCTCTAGTGGTGGTGGTACGTATGGCACTATCATGAATGGATCCACATCTAGAGCATCTACCTCCATCATCTTCTCCTGTCCCACCCTCTGTCGATCCTCTCTCTCCTCCTCAGCCTCAGCCTCCTCCTATACTTTCCTTTGCTATCCTCCTCTCCACCTGACTCTTTGTTCTCCTCCAAATCTCCTCCCATCCTCTAAACCATAACCCAAGGCCTCTCTGATCCGATGCACAGTCATAATCTGTAGTGGCCAGTGACATTCCCACCATGCAGAATACCTCACTGTCACCCCTGCATCCGCCTCTACCCCTCTCCTGCCTGGATAAGATACCTATTGTAGCTCCTCCCACTGTTGTCTAGAAAAATTTGCTAGGATAGGATCACCCCATAACCACTCTCGATAGATCCGTCTAAACCTCTAAGGTCCTCAGGGAATGTCCTATTGTACTCCAAACTATCTTAGCACTCTATCTACCCTGTGGAGCTCCACAATACCTAGGTCTCTCTTGATCAAATAGGATATTGTGTATAAGTATCCTCTATGCCTAGCCTCATCCTCCCTCCATCTAGAAAACCATTATGACATGTATGGCCTCCATATTATCTAGTCCTCTTGTAAATCATCCAATCTCCTCCTCCATCTCTCTAGATCATCGGTGTCCTGATAGTGAAATTGCTAGCCATACTCAGTCTTGTACCAGTATGCCACTGGTAGTGTACGATCCTACTGTCCTCCTGTCAAAGCCCCTAGCCTAGCAACATTGATATGCTTCCAGGCCCAAACCTATAACAACATCACATGTGTCACATTGAGTGCCCACCGATAGCACACCACATGCATGTCCCTATACAACTATGCCAGTATGCATGGACCCCATGTGAAATCCCCCTCCCTCTACTCCATAATATGTCTGACAACCTTAATCATCTTGAGGCTACAAAACATCCCGCTCCTATCTGGCATTAGTAGCCTACTAATCAAACCACAAAGATATAAGGGAAATGGTGGCACTCCCAACCCCAAACACCCAACCAGATCCAACTCTGCTCCCTGCGTTGGTAGGTCCACTTGCCCAAAAAGGATCCATAGGGTTCAATCTCACTCCTCTCCCTCTAACCACGTCCAACTCACTAGATGAAAACCTATCAGTAACCGTAAAATCCTCCACACATCCTCCAATGTAACCGTCATCTCCCCCATCAAGAGATGGAAGGTGGATGTCTTTGAAATCCACCGCTCTATTAGTGCAATCAACAGTGCTCAATGCACTCTGACGGTAGGATATCCAAGCATATGTAGCAATCCTGCGCATGCCAGCATTGTGTGATCCTCCTCATTCATTGTTGATATTATCGCCTCCAAAACCACTGACCATCTCTCTCGTATCTACAAAGAGTCAAAACGCTACATCCACATCAAACAACATGTCAGTTTTCTTTCATTTAACCTCCTCACTTTTCTTTCTCCCTCTTTTCTTCCCCCGCCCCGAGTTGACTCTTCGAATTTTCCACATCACTTTTGCCCTTTTAGGAAAATTTTCCCTTTTCCGCATCCCCTTTACCCTCTTAGGATAATTCGCCCAATTCAGGTGAATTCACCCCCTTTTTCCAATTTTGCCTCTTTTTGGTGAATTTGCCTAGTTCTTCCCTCTCAGGGCGGATCCACCCGCCTCGTGGGTGAATCCTCCCCGGGTCTAATTTTTGGGCGAATTCGCTCGCTTCTCGAACGAATCCACCCAGGTCCACTCCTCAAGCCAATCCACCCACTTTGTAGGCGAGTTCACCCCGAGCCTGCCCACTTTGCAAGCAAGTTCGCCTTGGGCCCGCCCCGTGGGTAGATCCGCCGGCTTGGCAAGCGAGTTCGCCCTAGGCCCACCCTATGGGAAAATTTTCCAACTTCACAGGCGAGTTTTCCCTGGGCCCACCATGTGGGTGGATCCACCTACTCAACGAGTGAATCCACCTCACCATCCTAATTGGGCGAATTCGCCTGAGTTTTGAGCAAATTTGCCCATCTAACCTTCCCCCATCCTCCCCCAAGCGGATTCACCCAATTCAAGGGAAAATCCGCCCCTTTTTGCTATGCCTTTGCCCTTTTTCCTCTATTTGGGAAAATTTTCCCCTAAAACAAATGAATTTTCTACCTCGTCCCAAAGCTTTAATAGGCGATTTCACTCAAAAATTTGGGTGAAATCACATTTTTCTTGACAACCCATTTTTCTAAACTACCCAACCCCTAAAACTTAGATGCTCAAATGCTAAAAAAAATTCAAATTTTAGCTAAAATCACAAAGAAAGGTTTTGGGACTAATCTGGCGGGGCACCGCACTCTCCTGGTAGAACCGTCGTACCTCGTCACCTCAGTGGATGATCTCATCCTCCACGAACCTCTCATCCCCGTTGTCATACTCGTCACCCATCCTCATCACCTTCTTCCTCTTATCTCTCACTCAATTGCCAGGTGTACAAATGAGGGATAGTAATTCTAAAATTACTATATATTACCCTTTCCCTCATTTTTAACCTTTTTTAAGTTTTGGGTATTTTTACCCATTATTTACCTTTCTTTTTAAATAACTAATCCTCTAACTTCCGTGGGCCACCTTTTGCACACTGTGTTTTTGTTTTCCTCCGTTCAAAATCCAATCTTCATGGTTTTTCGAGCTCTATCCAATGGTACCCTTTGTTTCCTCATATCGAGAAGTTGCCCGGGCCCCTTTTTCTTCCCTAACCACCCTCTCGATGGGGCATACCCTATCATTGACCTTTTCTCCTCCATCATGGCCACTTTCTTGCGAGATTGGGGCATCTCCCTTCATTTCCCACCATCTAGGAAACTTATGCAACTTCTCCCATGCTGGGGCATCATCTTTTAGTCATTTCCTCTATTGAGTCACCTGCATTTTATTTTTCTTCAAAACACTAGTATCCTAACAGTATTTCGAAAAGGGGAAAAATGTAGACATCCAAATTTATGCATTCCCTTTATTCGTCTATTTCATATTTCCCATCGATATTAATTAAATGATTTATTTAATTAATATTCCCCATTTTCCTAACGTTCCTAAGGTATTTAATTTAATAATTAAATACTTTACCTTTTATCCCTACCTCTCTAAATTAAATAAATACATCAATTTATTTAATTTAGTCATTTGGCCCTTTGAATATTAAATCAATTTTAAATTCCTCTTTTTCTCTCTCCTTGTCCTATCCTCCATAATCTCTCTTTAATTTGGATTAGTTTAATTAATCCATGATTAGGATGTGCACACCTTTAATTAGGATTAATGTCACATACTCCATATTTTGCAACTTGTTTCTGATCCCTCATTAGCCTCTTTAATCACCTATTTGCACAACCTTAATCATGTGATTAGGTCAACCTAATACTCATGCCATTTATGGCATACCTCCAAGTCAACCATCATAAATATTTTCTCCCTTTAGCCAAGGCAACCTCTTCTCCATATGAATTAAAAATTCATATTTATTCCTCCAAGGCTCTCCCCTTGCCCATGTGGGTTATTGAGGAATTTTAAATTCATCATGTGTCACATCTCCCACATGGGGACAAGGACCTCCTTTATGAGGATACCTTGTCCTAATCCCAAGGTACTTCCAAGTACCTTCACATCATGCGAATTAAAAATTCACATTTATCCCTCCAAGGTTTTTCTCTTCCCCCTGTGTCACATCCCCCCACATGGGGACAAGGACCTCCTTTATGAGGAGATCTTGTCCCAATCCCAAGATACTTTCAAGTAACTCCACATCACCTTCCCCCTTTACACCTCATTGCCACATGGAAAGATGTGAGGGCTTGTGAGTTTTCAACTCACCATAGTCCTTCATCTTGTCCATGGTGGCTAAATCCTAGCCCTCCATTTCTTTAGAGGTCTTTCCCCTAAAATACAGGATTTTGACCTCATTTTCATTCATTCACACATTCAAGCCATCAAGCCTTCAAGCACTTAACTTTTGCATCCTCCATTGCTGCAACTTTTAAGCTCACTTTTTATCCATTTTGTGCACTTATCCAAATGTCCACCTTCACCATTACATCCCTCATTGCATCTTCATCATTTTACATATAATTTCATGACATTTTACATCTAAAGGAGCACAAAAATGATCAAATCAACATGTCCAACCAACTAGTCGACTTGTGCAAGGTAATTTATCAATTTTCATCTTTTCTTTGTTCAAGTTTAACTAGGCCAATCTTGAGGTGTTATTTTGTGCTTTTCTTCCTTTAAATTTCATTCGTTTTGCATTATTTTAGGGTAGAGAATACGTTGCACAAACTTTGTATATTGCAAAGAATATTAACGGAAAACCTAGACATAATTGATAGCCTATTGCGTTTTGGAAATAACATTCACAATTTCTCTCTTATGATCCATTCAAATTTGAAATATGAATGCATTCATTCTGGTTTTTGAGTTTAAATTTTGAATTAAATTTGTTTGTTGTTGCCACTTCTATATGAATTGAAGGATGAGATGACTGGATTTTGAATTATATTCTATTTATTGTCTACCAAAGGAGCCTTACACCATTTATTGTTTTTGCAAGTACCTATTGTAAATGGAGTTAACCCCTCTCAGAGTATATATGGGAAAATGCGCCCTTAATAGCCCATCAATTTGATGGGAGATTCAATTTATGTCATAATAGGAACCACTAACTATGCATGAAGATTTGTAAATATAATATACTTTGAGTATTGCACCCTATGCAAGGGAGAAAGCTAACTCCTAGACAAAAAGCGCCTATGTATGTAACATGATATCGTACCCCCATACCCCATACCACGCAGTGGACCAAAAGCACTGAGGAAAAGACTTGATGGACGGCTAGCCGTGTGCCATTAGGTAGAGTCACTGAAAAAGGATGTGCTGATTTGGTGGGAAATTCAAAAAGCTAAACAAAAACGCACCTAACATCATCATTTTCCACATTTTCATATTCTAGTTTGGTGGGTGGGGAGGGAGGAGGCGCGGGCGAGGAAAATAGAGTTGCAGGTGGCCAAACCACATTTTTATTTTGGTGTTTTCTGGCTGGGGATGGATGTGCGGTCGAGGAAAATAGACTTGCAGGTGGTCGAACAAGAAAAAACCCCTAAAATGCATTTGAGGCCCACAACGTCAATAGGTATGTATCTACAATTTTATATGCCATTTTCTATTTTGTAGGGACTGTGAAGCAAGGTTGTTAAATGGGTTTCTATGAAGCAATGAACTATGAAGCACGACTATTAAATAGGTTTTTTGTGAAATTAAAACAAAAAATTATTTGTGTGTAGGGTTTGATGGGTTTGCTGTTAAATGGGTTTTCTATGAATTGAAAATGAAATTTTTTGTTTGTATGTAGGGTTTTCAACATAGTTGTTTAAGAATTTTTTTACGAGGGTTTTGAAATTTGACTATGAAGAAATAAAGGGGTTTTCTTTCGAATGCAGAGGTGTTTTGTGTGTTTTTGTGGGTTTTTATGTTGTGAAGACAGGTTTTGAAAAAACATTATGTGGGTTGTAGATTTCAAAAAATATTATGAGTCGATGGGTTTTCAAAATGAGAATTTGGAATGGAAACCCAAGCCCAAAACCATACATGCAAAAAAAATCTTTTATTTTCCCATTGACATTCTCATTTTGAACAACTCTTTGCTATAGTCAAAATAGCATTTAACTTTCTTCATCTGATTAGAACAAATAAAATGCTCACATTATTTGTAGTGTTGGAAAACACACTGTCTCCTCTCGATTTAAATGTAAAGGGTTGTCTCACAGTGGGTTTCTTGCTTCTTAACACATACGGTTTTGTAACATGGAATGTTACAAAATAGTATGAATGTCTTCAAAATCACACCTTCCATTGTTGTGTTTAAATTTCACATGATTGAAAAGAAAAAGTGCACAAAATAATTGTAATTTGGAAAACATAATGTTGGGTTTCAATTATTTGAATCTCATTGTTTAAACGTAAAGGGTTGTCTCACGGTGGGTTGCTTGCTTCTTAACACGTACAGTTTTGCAACATTGAATGTTACAAAATAGTATGAATTTCTTCAAAATCGCACCTTCCATTGTTGTGTTTAAATAAAATGCTTGCATTATTTGTAGTTTTGGAAAATACACTATCTTGCTTCTTAACACCTACAGTTTTGCAACATAGAATGTTACAAAACAGTATGAATGTCTTCAAAATCACACCTTCCATTGTTGTGTTTAAATTTTGCATGATTGAAAAGAAAAAGTGCACAAAATAATTGCAATTTGGAAAACACAATGTTGGGTTTCAGTTATTTGAATCTCCTTGTTTAAATGTAAAGGGTTGTCTCACGGTGGGTTGCTTGCTTCTTAACACATACGGTTTTGCAACATTGAATGTTACAAAATAGTATGAATGTCTTCAATCCATTGTTGTGTTTAAATAAAATACCCAGATTATTTGCAGTGTTGGAAAACACATTGTCTTGCTTCTTAACACCTATAGTTTTGCAACATGGAATGTTACAAAATAGTATGAATGTCTTCAAAATCACACCTTGCATTCTTGTGTTTAAATTTTGCATGATTGAAAAGAAAAGGTGCATAAAATAATTACAATTTGGAAAACACAATGTTGGGTTTCAGTTATTTGAATATCTTTGCTTAAATGTAAAGTGTTCTCTCATGGTGGGTTGCTTGCTTCT
The DNA here is from genome assembly GCA_007258455.2 of Sequoia sempervirens. NCBI lineage: Eukaryota > Viridiplantae > Streptophyta > Pinopsida > Cupressales > Cupressaceae > Sequoia > Sequoia sempervirens. Next base: position 80,323 of record VDFB02321249.1, read on the forward strand.
TAACACATACAGTTTTGCAACATTGAATGTTACAAAACAATATGAATGATTCAAAATCATACCTTCCATTGTTGTGTTTAAATAAAACGCTTGCATTATTTGCAGTGTTGGAAAACATATTGTCTCCTATCAGTTGTTCCCTCTAATACTGGTATATTATATGAATCAGCCTTTAATACTGATATAGTATACTATTAGGGGAGAAGCTAACTGCTAGAAAAAAATCACTTATGTATGTAACATGATATCGTACTCCCATACCCCATGCCATGCGGTGGAAAAAAAGCACCAAGGAAAAGACTTGACGGACAACTAGTTGTGTGTCGTTAGGTGGCGTCACTGGAAAAGGATGTGCAGCTTCGGTGGAAAATTCAAAAAGCTAGAAAAAATGCACCTAACATTGCCATTTTCTACATTTTCATTTTCCACTTTGGTGGGTGGGGACGCACGAGAGGAAAATGGAGTTGTGGGCCAAACCCCTCAAATGCATTCCTTATCGCGCAGTGCATCGCCATTTTCCACATTTTGATTTTGCAGCTTGCTATGTGGGGAGAGACGTGTGGCTAAGGAAAATGGAAATGGAGTTGTCGGCATTCACGTAAAGCAATAGACAAAATGTGCCTAAACATCCCTCAAATACTGGTGTCTAAATGGTTTTGAAACATTAGGTGGGTTGCAAGTTTTGTAAAACACAATGTTTTGCATCCTAGAATTTTCCAAAACAGTATGTATGTATTGAAAAGCTTTGTGTTATTTAGACCGTAGGAGTGTAGTGATAGGCACCATTTTCTAGATAGCCAATAAGGTATTTGGCTTAAGTGTGTAGATGGTTTTACAACATTTTGTGTATTGTAGGTTTCATAAATCATGTTGTCACCTCACCTCCCACTGTGTTTTCCAACCTACAATCATACTATGCATGTATATTTGGATCATATTAAGAAATAGAAACACAAATTTTATTCTGCATAAGTCTTATTATTTAAGGTTCCTTTCATTACATTTGTACTGTCTAAATTACATTCATATTGTTTTGTTAAATTCCAAGTTTCAAAACATTGGTTTTCTTCTCAACTCCTACATGTGCACTTCAACCTTCAGCTTTCAATGTGAACACATGAAATGCAGAGTTTTTTTTCCCTTATTTCTCCAAACTGAAAATGCACATGTCATTTTGCCTCCAATTCCCATGCCAGAAAAAAAATCTCTGAAAATAACAACTCATACTCACATTGTTTGTACTGTCTAAATTGCATTCATACTATTTTGTAAAATTACAGGTTGCAAAACACTAGTTTTTCAAAATCTGCAACCCACATAATGTTTTAAAACCCTTTACAAGTAACAACCCAATTGGTCACTCACCCCTCACCTCAATTTGGTATGTTTTGTGATTGTCTTGAGAGCCTTTAAGAATGTAGTGGGATTGGAAAACACTAAGTTTTAAGAAATTTGTAACCCACACAGTGTTGTAAAACCCTCTAGAAGTAATAGCCCAATTGGTAAGCCAGGAAAACAGAGTTGACACACCTATATACATATAGTTGGTTAGAAACCCCTCACCTAAACTCACTTTATCATCTCCCTCATCTGCAATGCCCCCTTGCTCTCCAACAATTCACTTTCAACTTGCAAAATGAGAAAACCTAGAACACAAAGTGTTTTCCAAGAACAGTACTTGTTACAATCTAAAACACATGTCTTAATCACATCAATTCCCTTCCCTCTCGAGGTGAATGGATAGCTTCTCGCACAAGGCAAAAAAATGTTGGCATAATTCAATGCGATGGGAAACCTCCTCGCTTTCCTCGTTGTGGTGTTTCCTTTCGTGGTGGGTCTTGCACTATGTCTGCTCTTCATTTTATGTATGTTATTTATCTTTTATGCATTTTTGTATGTACCTAGGTGCATTTTTGTAGGAGATTAGTTGTGTTCATAGAGGGTTTTACAACACTGTGTGGGTTGGAGGTTTCATAAATCATGCACTCACCTCCCACGGTGTTTTCCAACATGCAATCATTCAGAGTTTTAATGGTTGTTGGAAAACAATGGGTGTTTATAAAACGTTGCCTTTCATTGCATTCCTACTGCCTAATTAACAAAATATTTTCAAGACATTCCTACCCATGCTCTCAACCATGTAACTTTGAATGTACATAATGGAATAAATGGCAAACCACATTGTGTTTTCCAACCTACAAATTATATTGTGCATTTATTTTTAAATGATATGATGAAATTGAATTTCATTTTTTTTTTCTATAAGAGTTGCTATAAATTGTGAAGGTGAATGAAATTTAGTACATTCTTACTATCTACAAACTTTAAGCTTTTCATTAGAAGCATGTTGTCTATATATACTTGCATGTTGGAAAATAGTATGTGTTATGAAACCTGCAACCCAAATATTGTTCTCAGCTTTGAGAATGTCTTTATGATTAGAGAATGCAGATGTTTTGTTTTTAATAAGTTGTTTACAAAATTTGTCTACCTTTTCACATAGGACTCTCATGTCTCCATCCAACTAATTCTATTTTCTGCACTGACATTCTATTCTTCCTTCTTTACATGTTATGTATGTTTCTATGTATGTTTTTGTGTATGGTTTTATTCATTTTTGTATGTACATAGGCGTGTTTTATGAACAGATTAGTTGTTATTTTTTGGTTAATCAAGGTGATCAGCAAGGCTTTAGTTGACTTGTTAACCTTTGTTCTTGCAATGATCTATATTTTTTCAGTCATCTGTACAAGTAATGGTTCAATTTACAATATCATTGAACAACGGTTATGACAACGATATGTCATTTAGATGTTCATTGAGAGACACAAGATTTAAACAGAAGTCTAATAGTGGTACATGGTATGCTTCTTGTTTTTTCCCATATGCGCTTATTAATTATTGCAAGTTATGGCCTCTTTCATATGTTAAGAGAGATGAGTTTTTTATATATCTGAATGAACGTTTAGTGTTTCACAATTCCTGCAGAGTGGCAGAATGGCAGATATAATTGTTGATATATACTACTAGTGTTAGCGATAGGTTAAATTGGAAATTAAATTCCCATTGTATAGTTTAGTATGTTTGTTTATTTTATGTGCAAGTCAGAATTTTTCACTCACCACAACATATAAACTGTATATTGGTGAAATTTGGAATAAAAAGAATTCTTTGTAGCACCAAATGTCTTTAATTTTCCAATTTAATCTATCGCTAACACTTGTCTTCCTTCAAGGTGTTTGATATATTTGAGCAAACAAAATTGAAGAAAACAAGGGCAGGTGGATTGAGAAGGATGCTTTAGGAGACGTGAAGCTTCTCCACTAAATACGGGGGATTCTAGTTGTCATAGCTTGAATTGCAAGTGTACGGGTCAATTAAACTTCCAAAATTTATTCTGCATTAAGAATTTATGATATTTTTATAGATGAGATGCTTACTATGGCGAATGCAAAGAATTTATAGTTGAATTCTTTTATTCTACATAAACAAAAACATCTATGCATTTCATATGAAAACCCTACACACAAACAAAAAAAATTATTTTTCCATCAATTAAAACCCTTTTTCTTTAACCAATATTCGTTCAATGATTTTCAGAAAACCCATTTAACTGATGTTCAATGCTTCACAGAAACCCAATTAATAGTCGTGATTCACAGTTGCTATAGAATGGAAAAATGGCATATACAATGTTAGATATACATACATGTTGGCTAGCCACCGTGTGTGTTGAATGTGTTTCTCTCATTTAGTCTCCATTATGTCGCCTGCACTCCCCACCAAACTGCAAGATGAAATGTTGCAAATGGTAACTTTTAGCTCTCTGAACACAACAAAAAAGTAGAAAAAATACACCTATGTACATAAAAAATGAAAAAAAATTACTCTAGTTTGATCACCTGCAACTCCATTTTCCTCACCCATGCCTCCTCCCTCCCCACCCACCAAAGTGGAAAATACAAATATGGAAAATGGCAATGTTAGGTATGGTTTTATCTATCTTTTTTACTTTCCCGTCCAGTCGCATGTCCTTTTCTGGTAATGCCACCTAAAAACACACAGCTAGCTATCCATCAAGTATTTTCCTCAGTTCTTTTTGTCCACTGTGTGGCATGGGGTATGGGGTGTACGATATCATGTTACATACATAGGTGCTTTTTGTCTAGGAGTTAGCTTTCTCTAATTCCTAGAAAAAAAAGCACCTATGTACACACAAAAAACGCATGAAAACATACATAATGGCATAGTGTGGGGCCCTCCATATGGATGATAGAAGTGATAGAACTGGCAACGGAAGGAAATGCCATGGTTAATATGTAAGAAGTACTGTTATTGGAAAACACTATGTGTTGTGGGTTTTCTCACTCTGTAGGTTGAAAGTGAAAGGTTGGAGAGTAGGTGGGGGAGATGAAAAACCAATGGAATTGAGGTGAGAGGTTTGTAACTGATTAGGTTGTCACTTGTAAATGGTTTTAAAACATTGTGTGGGTTGCATATTTCAAAAAACTAGTGTTTTGCAACCTGGAATTTTACACAACAATATGAATATTCGTCTCAAAAAGATTTTTTTATTTAGACCATAGGAATGCAATGGAAGGCACTGTTTTTAAACACCCAGTGCTTTCCAACAATGATTGAAACTCTGTATGATTGCAAGTTGGAAAACACAATGGGATGTAAGTGCATGATTCATGAAACCTTCAACCCATGCAATTTTGTAAAACCTTGTATGGACACAGCTAATCTCCTAATAAAACACACCTATGTACATAAAAAAATGCATAAAAACATACATAATAGGAGGAGATGGCATAGTAAAGGCCCCACCAAGATGCATGATAAAAGTGATGAAACTGGTAGACAAGAGGAAACACCATGGTGAGGAAAGCGAGGAGGTTTCCTCTCACATCAAATTATGTCAGGTTTTTTTCCTTGTGTGAGAAGCTATCTGTTCACTGTGGGATGGAAGGGTGTTGATGTGATTAAGACATGCGTTTTAGATTGTAACATGTACTAATCTTGGAAAACACTCTATGTTCTGGGTTTTCTCATTCTATGAGGAGTTGCAGGTTAGGGATGTATAAGACTATCCAAATTCACCTAAGGGGTGAGTAACCAATTGGGTTGTTACTTGTAAAGGGTTTGAAAATAGTATTTGGGTTGCAAGGTTCATAACACCCAATGTTTTTGAACCTACAATTACACATAGACAGTATGAATGTAATGAAAACATTTTGGTTACTTACACTATGAGAACCCAATTGGTTGGTGACACCTCAGTTGATTTTGGATACTTTTATGTATCCCCCACTGGCAATTATATTGACAGTATGAATATATTCGGCAACACTTACTTTCAGCAAACATTCCATTTCAATATCGTCATACGTTTGAAACAGAAAATGCACATAATAGTTGCAGGATGGAAAACACATAGGGTTGTGATTCACTTCTAGATTCTTGTTCAATGAGCACTTTATGTTATGCAAATTGTAACAAAACAATGTTTTGAAGTTCACCTTCATATTTTATGACAACCCTTACTTTCAGCAAACATTCCATTTCAATATATGTTCATATGTTTGGAACACAAAATGTACATAATAGTTGCAAGATGGAAAACACACAGGGTTGTGACTCACTTCTCAATTATTGTTCAATGACCACTTTCTATTATGTAGACTATGGCAATAATCATTTGGTTGTGTGTTTATAATGTGCATTATATTTATGTTAATATGAAAAATACCGATAGGCAATGCCAGCTGAAGTCTTATTGCTTATGGTAGCTTGCTTATAAATGAAAGAAAAAGGTTGACATTTAAATTGTTTGAGGTTGACTATTTTTCTCATCATGGATACTTTTAAATGAATAGTTATATTAAATGCTATTTGTAATAGTAAAAATGGAATTTCACTATCTTCATCTCATTGCAAGAAAAAAAATGCTCACATTATTTGCAGTGTTGGAAAACACACTATCCCTTGTCAGTTATTTGCTTGTCAAAATTTTTTGTTTCCTACACACCAAGAATGTAAGGAAGTCCACCTTAAATTTTGTTTCTTATGATTAAAAAACTATATGCTTGCTTATAATAAACGGTGCAATAAATTTTGGAACTTTAACTATCTCATAACACTTGCAACGTTTTTACATATTATAAGCAACCACGGATGCGTTCTTGGAAGGGGAAAGTGGAAGAAAGCGGGAGAAAGGGTAATATTGAAATTTTATTTTTAATGTGTGTTTTGATATTTTGAATGAATTGGTTGCATCATGTATTTGAATTTGATGTGACGTTTACATTCCTAGAATTAGAGGACAAGGATGGACAAGTAAGTGGTGGCTGCAAGCAAGTTAGTGTCCATTTAGGATAGGAAAATGTACATCGACATGGCAACAAGAAGAAAGGGTGCTTGCGGAGGAGATTGTGCACTTTCCCTTTTAAAGTAAACATTCGTGGTTGGTTGTAATATGTGTTTTTGCAGTAGCTTTTTGCTCTGATTTTAGAGTGTCTTTGTGATTTCATTTAGAAATTTTCATTTTTCTTACAAATATGTTGATTTTGATAGTATATTCAAAAAAACACTGTCCCTAGTTCTTTCAAAGGAATAAAGTGGAAGAAAGGGTAATTTTGAAATCTTCTTTTGAACGTGTATTTTCATAATTTGAATGAATTTTTTGCATACATTTAAATTTGGTGTGACATTAAAATTATTCACATTGTAGGGAAAGGATGAACAAGGAAGTGGAAGGTGTGAAAAAATGTCACTAATAAGATCGAGGCCTGATTTTATTGATTCTTGACACTAGCTTGCTCAATTTCTCAATTTCCTTTAACTTATGTGAAAGAAGCAAAAAAATCAGGCCTTGATTATTAGCGACATTTCTTGGAATGTCTGATTTTTCCTTTTTCTTCTCATCTATTTTTAATTGTATTTCTCCTCCACAGGCTCATGTATAAATGTTTTACGAAAGTTGTCTTTGTTTTCAAATAATACTTTCATCTCTTCCCCTACTGATCCCCTTTCTTTGTGCTTAGATCTAATGTTGCATTTTCCTTATGTCCATATGTTAATTGTTGAACGTAGTCATTTATATTCATGGGTTTCTTATAGGCTGAAGGTGTTGAAAGTGCAATGGTCGAAGCAGAGGTTTCCCTGAACCCTTGTCCAAGTGGAATCATCCCACCATCAATTCCAAGGACTTAAAGAAGCCTATAAGATTTTATTTGACCGTCTCCTCAATTACACATAAAAGGAACTATAGGACAAGATGAGAGAGGCTAACAATATTCATTTTCCATTTGATCTTTGATCATGTAATTATTGAACAATTATGGTGTGCAATTACATTATCTTTGATCATGTATTTGTTGATCAATTATCATGTGGAATTACAATACTTTGGTATGTTTGAAAACTACAGTCTTCTGCCAATAGTGGCATTGTGTGATTGTTAAGTTGTATTTTTAATCTTGCCATCAAGGATCCAATCCCTTTGGGGTTTAGTTTTTGACAATTTATACTGGGATGAGGTTCCCCATTTGTGACCTCACAGGTTCATAGCTCCAAGTCAAAAGTGTTTACTCCTCTTAATTAAAAAATATATAAGACTATGTTCTTGCAGATTTCATGACACTTGTTGTCATGTAAAATTTCATTATAAACAATGTCAAATGCCATCAAATAATGGTAGGAAATGCCACCTCAAGTCTTATTATTTATGTCAAACTTACTTACAAATGTAAGCACATGAAACTTGCACTTTCTATTATGAAGATTTTAACAAAAAAATGTATTGAAGTTGAGCTTCATATTTTTTAACAACCCTTACTTTCAGTAAACATTCCATTTCAATATATGTTCATATGTTTCGAACACAAAATGCACATAATAGTTGCATGATGGAAAACACACTGGGTTGTGACTCACTTCTCAAGTCTTGTTCAATGAGTGCTTTCTTTCATGCAGACTATAATGAAACAATGTTTTCAAGTTCACCTTCATATTTTATAACAACCCTTACTTTCAGCAAACACTCCATTTCAATATGTGTTCATATGTTTGGAACACAAAATGCACATAACAGTTGCATGATGGAAAACACACTGGGTTGTGACTCACTTCTCAATTCTTGTTCAATGAGCGATTTATTTTATGCAAACTATAAGAAAACATTTTTTTGAAGTTCACCTTCATATTTTATAACAACCCTTACTTTCAGCGAATATTCCATTTCAATATCATCATATGTTTTGTGAATAGAAAATACAAAAAAAAAATTGGAGGAAATGGAAAACACGGAGGGTTGTGACTCACTTCTCAATTCTTGTTAAACAATGTATTTTTAAGTGCATAATAACCCTTACTTTCAACAAATATTCCATTTCAATATTTACTCATATGTTTTGAACACAAAATGCACATAATAGTTGCAGGATGGAAAACATACAGGGTTGTGGGTCACTTCTCAATTCTTGTTCAATGACCACTTTTTGTTATGAAAATTGTAACAGAACAATGTTTTCAACTTCACCTTCATATTTTTAAACAACCCTTACTTTCATAAAACATTGCATTTCAATTTCATCATACGTCTGGAATAGAAAATCCACATAATAGTTGCAAGATGGAAAACACACTAGGTTGTGACTCACTTCTCAATTCTTGTTCAATGAGTGTTTTCTTCTATGCAGACCATAACAAAAAAATGTTTTGAAGTTCACCTTCATATTTTATAACAACCCTCACTTTCATCAAACATTCCATTACAATATTTGTTCATATGTTTCGAACACAAATTGCACATAATAGTTGCAGGATGGAAAACAAACAGGGTTGTGGCTCACTTCTCAATTCTTGTTGAATGACCACTTTCTGTTATACACACTATAACAAAACAATGTTTTCGACTTCACCTTCATATTTTATAACAACCCTTACTTTCAACAAAACACTCCATTTCAATATTTGTTCATATGTTTCGAACATAAAATGCACATAATAGTTGCATGATGGAAAACACACTGGGTTGTGACTCACTTCTCAATTCTTGTTCAATGACCACTTTCTATTATGCACACTATACCAAAACAATGTTTTCAACTTCACCTTCATATTTTATAACAACCCTTACTTTCAACAAAACACTTCATTTCAATATATATTCATATGATTTGAACACAAAATGCACATAATAGTTGCAGGATGGAAAACACATTGGGTTGTGACTCACTTCTCAATTCTTGTTCAATGACCAGTTTCTGTTATGCACGCTATAACAAAACAATGTTTTGACTTCACCTTCATATTTTATAAAAACCCTTACTTTCAACAAAACACTCCATTTCAATATATGTTCATATGTTTTGAACACAAAATGTGCATAATAGTTGCATGATGGAAAACACACTAGGCTGTGACTCACTTCTCAATTCTTGTTCAATGACCACTTTCTGTTATGCACACTATAACAAAACAATGTTTTCAACTTCACCTTCGTATTTTATAACCCTTACTTTCAGATGGATTCCATTTCAATATCTCCATACATTTCCAATAGAAAATGCACATAATACTTGCATGATGGAAAATACACTGGGTTGTGACTCACTTCTCAATTCTTGTTCAATGAGCGCTTTCTTTTATGTAGAATGTAACAAAATAATGTTTTTAAGTTCACCTTCATATTTTATAACAACCCTTACTTTTAGAAATCATTCCATTTCAATACCTGTTCATATGTTTCGAACACAAAATGCACATAATAGTTGCACGATAGAAAACACGCAGGGTTGTGACTCACTTTTGAATTATTGTTTAATGACCACTTTCTGTTATGCGGACTGTAACAAAACAATGTTTTGAACATCACCTTCATATTTTATAACAACCCTTACTTTGATAAAACATTCCATTTCTATATCGTCATACATTTCGAAAAGAAAATGTACATAATAGTTGCATGATGGAAAACACACTGGGATGTGACTCACCTCTCAATTCTTCTTCAATGATCATTTTCATTTATGCAGACTATAACAAAATATTTTTTTGAAGTTCACCTTCATATTTTATGACAACCCTTACTTTCAACAAACATTCCATTTCAATTTTGTCATACGTTTCCAACAAAAGATGCACATAATAGTTGCATGGTGGAAAACACGCGAGGTTGTCACTCACTTCTCAATTCTTGTTCAATGACCACTTTCTATTATGCACACTGTAACAAAACAATGTATTGAAGTTCAAAATAGTTCAACTTACCTATAATGCTCCTGCAAATGCAAAAAATAGTTGTAGGCAATCTTCACCTTACCTATAATGGTCCTGCAAAGCATTTTGATAGGTCAAAAAGTCAGAGGTGATGTTGCACAACTTATAAAAGTATGAGATGCCACATCAATAGCTTCATTGGAGGTTGGTGGATGAGGGAATTTGTGTAATGCGGTAGTGGATATGGAACAAAAAAGAAAGCTCCCACTTGAAATAGGACATATACATACAATATTAATGATTATCCCTTTAAACAAAATCCAAGCCCATAATATTCACCTCCTCGCCATTCACTTCTGCCAATAGGAAGACCACTTGGTTGAAAAAATCCCCTTTGCAACATCTGAATTGCTGCAAACTAATGATTAGGAAAAACAAATCCCATAGCTAGTTCAATTTCATCTTCATATGCAACAAGAGATAGTGGGAGCCTTGTGTTACCATTACTCAGCAATTTGGCTGGTGATTGTTGAGTTGTGGAGGAAATGGTATGGGCTTGGATTTTGTTTATGGGGATAATCGTTTCTCCTATATGTAGATGTTTGATTTCAAGTGGGAGCTTTCCTATCTATTCTGTATCCACTACCGCATTACAAAAATTCCCTCCTCCACCAACCTCCAATGCAGCTATTGTTGTGCCATCTTAAACTTTTATTAGTTTTGCAACAACACCTTTTACTTTTGACCTATCAATTGTGCAACAATGCCTTTCACTTTTGACCTATCAATTGTGCAAAAAAACCTTCCATTGTAGTCTTTGTTTTATCAAATTCATATTTTTTATATTGCAAATCTCTTTGAACAACATTAATCTCCTCTTCTTTTCATCATGACAACTACTTGTGTTTTAATTCCTTTTCTAAGTGGTTAATTTTAGTGTTGGGTTGTTGTTGGTTATTTTTTTAACCAAACTGATCTCTAGAAATACCTATGGATTTTTCCATTTTCTAATTATCAACAATTCTAAAGGGATTAGCCAATGAACGAATAGAAGTTGCAAGACTTCTATTCCTACTCTTTGGGCTCTATGAAACCCGGGAGGGTGATCCCACAATGTATACCTAAACACTTTGCACAATTATAATCAAACACATTGTCAATAACAGATATCTCTCATAATACCATTCAATAATATGCATCAAATAAGTTGGTATCTTATATATCAATGCCACACATATTGAACATGAGAGAGTAGAATTCTAACACAAAACAACAACAATAATATCCCTTTGAGATTTTATGATTTAAGATTAAGTAGCTAATGAATTAACACTGGAAATGAACCACAAATATTCTGCATGAACCAATGCCTTTATCCCAAGCATGGAGTCAATACCATTCAATGTGACCTAACAACAATTTAAACAATAGCACCTATAACCTCAAAAAAAAATCCATTACAACATTTCTCTATGACGTTCATGATTATTACTACTTACGAATGTCCTAGTACCTAGTTCTTATAAGTAATTAACCTCACACAAGCACTTACATCTATCAGGAAATGATAGAGACAAATGAAAGAAACCCTGAATTACTTTCACTCATAACTCATAATACACATACAAGGAGAGACAATAGCCATGAAATTGATATTACTTTGTATTATAAATGCTATATCATTATCAAATTTACATGCATAAGTATGAACTTCAAAAGAAACATAGGACAAAAAATCTAAAACTTGCTTCGTATTATCTTGACAACTTCACAGTATTAACTCAAAAAAATTCCATTCCTTTGCTTCTAGCCCTAAATTCCTTCTTATAAAGATGAAGGAGCAAACAAGCTTCAGGCAAGATAGCACACATGTCATGATTTCATTGGACCACTTGTAACAATATTCCATTTTCAGTTATACTTGTTTTTTCAAGTGGAGCAAATAAACATGGGGAAAAATTGACCTCAAGTCTTTGTAGAAAATAGGTCCCACCTCCAAAAAACATTATTGGTGTCTTACAATAGTATCAAAATATTCTCCATGTGCTCAAAAAATGCCAACTGTGGGAAAATCAAAATATCAAAACTTACGAAGCAAGACAAGGAAAGCAGAAAAAAGGTCAAAATTCACATATCCACATTAGCACCACATGCTATTCATTTGAATTTGAGGAGAGAATAATATTTTACCATGTTATACCAAAAGCCTAATCTATATTGTATTCGAGCTATGTATTATTCTTCTCTTGTCCATTATTCTTCGCATTCACTAATCCCTACACAGATTCACTTTGTGTATTTCTCCAACCAAGTGTTGTATTCCTCCTCAGTGCGCCATTTTACATTCAATAAATCCCACACCTTAGTAATGTACTGAGAATACATGGCATCAATTAAAATCCTAGCTTCTTTAACAAATATGTCCATCTTTGATTCAATTTCCACCATTGTGTCAATATTTGAATTGAGAAAAATATAGTCAGTGACGCTCAAGGTCATCATAGTTACTCCAGGCATTCCTCCCAAATCTTTCTTCTAGGTGTCAAATGGATGCAATTCATATTTTTGATTCAATATCTGAGGCATGCCACATTCTTCCATCTCCTTGAATTTCTTCAACTTACTCTAGAGTTGTATACATAACTTTCCATGGAAAGTAATTATCTCATTTATTGAGTCAATACTTTGCAATATATCAAGAATATTGGTAGGTGCCTCAAGGTCCTCATTCATCTTTATCATCATTTCTTTCAAAGCATTCACCCTAGTAATCCAATTATTCCATTCATTTTTTAAGGCCTCTTGTGCTTGTAGATACTTTGTACTTTCCTCATGAATATTCTTATATGTGGCCCAAACATCATTAACCTTGGGGACCAAATTGGTCACCCTATATTTCAGCACATCCTCAAAAGTTTCATTTGCCACCCTAACAGTTTCAAGTTTGGTATGGCTGGCATTTTCCTTTTCAGCAATCAATTGACCTTTCAAGTCATCAATTCTTAAGGCCAAGGTTTCCCTATCCTATGTAGACATATCAAATGAAGAAGAAGAAGAAGAAGATTGCTGATTTATTGTCTTCTGAGTAGCCTAAACAGTCGCTCTCATTGTATTCAGCTCATTCAAGGCCTTATTATACTCTTTAACCAAAGATTCATATTTCTTCTAAGAAATATGTGTAGTATCCACACTAAGCATTGCAGTATGTGCAGTTAACTCAACTACCTGGATAGGAGTTATGTTAGTAGCTCTTTTGACTACTAGTGAACCAATAACTTCTTCAATAGGCCTAGCAACCTCATGTTTACTAGTATTAGGTTCCATAGACCAAATTACAAGAGTGTGCAACTTTGGACTATATCCAGAACCAAATACTTTATCCTCCAAATGGTCTTCAGATATCAAAGCTTGAGGATCTCTCCTAATTACATCATATGCTATTGCAGCAATGATAGTACATCCTGGTAACAACATGATTTCACTATCCTTGACAATTTTTTGAGCTTTAGTGGGAGTAATAGCTGCAATTTCAACCCTGATTTTCTCTTCCTCTGCTTTCTTAGCTTCCTCCTGATGAGAAGGTTCAACATTAGCTCAGGTTGATTCAAGTCTCTCCTTTATATCCTTACTCCATTGTTGAATCATAAACTCCTGAAATTCCTTTGATTGCACAAATATATCATTAGCCATAAACTCATCGCACTCACTAATCTTGGGATCATCATCACTTTCTCTATCATAATTCCATTTGACAATTTTTTCAGGGGGAACATCTGAACTATGAGTTTCTTCAATATGAGGAGGGGGAAATTTCTGCTCCACCTCTTCAATTCTTGGCACATGTTCTGCCACTTGTTTCTCCCTAACTTCTTGAAAATCTATAGGTTGTTATGAGATATCCATAGCATGTTGTTGTTGTTGTTCTAGGAGAACTTATGCTTTTCTTAAAAGCCCCCTTTACCTTTACCTTAACTTCCCAGACTAATAGTCTTGTATCATAGTGAAGGCTCTTTCCAAGGGGTTTGCAATTGCACTATATGGACTTATGTAAAAGGCATTCCTTTTCATATTTGTTTCCTCAATGTTTGTCATAGTTTTCCATTCTCTTTTCCTAGTCATGACAGACTCATCACTTATCAGATTTCTTAGTACATCATCCTTATATAAAAATTCATGATGTATGATACCTAAGATTTTTTTCTTTCTCCTTCCTGCTACAAAATCCTCTGGATCAAAAACTCTAATCTCATCAACAAGAATTCTGAGATTATTTACCATAATGCCAAGCCTTTCATACCCCTCAGGGGTAGTGACCTTGTAGTAAGCAAAAGAACATTGGGGATGCATTACAATGTCTTTTCTGCCTTTTCTAAACATTTCATAATCCATGACATTAATTTTCCACATGAGCTCCATGAAAGCCAATCTATCTTAAACATAAAATGGTAGATAATGAGGTGCCACCTTACCTCCATAGGCCCTGATTAAAGTATATTCAGAATGTAGAAACCAATCTTCCCAATTATGTGTGGCCTTGGAACCTGGTACATCCTTTGGATGTATAATATTTCTGATCTCTGGAGAAAGTATGAACACAGGTGCTACACCCAGTGACTCTAAGATACCATATATTACAACATTAGCAAACAAGATGTAATTGGAATTGGGGCAATCCTGATCCCACATATATGTCCACATTTTCATAGGTAGAACATTATTCTCACTCTCCCTAAGCTTTATATTTAGTTTCCTTTTCCATTCATAATCACCCTCCCATAAGAGCATATGCATCAACAAAGAGTAATGGGGAAAACACAAAAGGACCACCTCCTTTTTCAAATTGAAAAAATCCTCATGCATTCTTTCAGCGAAAAAGTTAGCATAATCAAAACCAGTGTTTCGATTGTGACTTTATATATCCACCACCATCACCAATAAATCAAGAGATATCCTAACCTCAAAATCGTGAACCAGTACTTGATTTAAGTAATAATAAGTGTTTTTGAAATATCCACCACCATCACCAATAAATCAGGAGCTATCCTAACCTGAAAATCCTGAGCAGTGCTTCTTTATATGCAAATTTTCTCCTCTCATATTCAACATACAATTTAGCACGTCTAAACTTTTTAGTATAATTGGGGTTTAACCCAAACACATCTATCATCTTATCCTTTGTTACCTCAAGAATTAGATCACCATTTCCACTTTTGATTGTCTTGTTAGTAGGGTTATAGTTCCTTGCCAATTCCATCATTAAATCCACTTCTACAAACACATTTGGGACCACCAACTTTCCAAGGTTCAACCCCCATAAAAACATGCGGGCTTGCTAGAATTCTACCTATTGAAGGCATATTGGAACAATTTCCATCCACTCTAGGGTTGGGGTTTTTCACCAATTTTGCCAGCACTATCAATCAACCTAGTGGTCACGACAACTTGTCATGTGGGCCTTTTACCAATTTGTGACCCTCCTTCTTTGATACCTCTAGAGGCCTCTTGCATAATTTTTTCCATTTCTTTCTTCACACTTCTAGACCTAGTGGATATTGTAGGAGAACTTGGTGAAGGGTTGGATACTGCCACTAGCTTAGACTTAACTTTAGCTTAAGCATCCTGAGTTTTAAGTCTTTTAACCCTCTTTTGTTTTGGTCTCCTTTCTGGTCTAACACTAGATTCACTAGGCTCTGGGTCACTCGTGTTTGCAATGCAAGTGGAACTAGGGTTTACAACTTTTGATGACCAAATGAAACCCTTCACAATTATTGTAGGAAAAAATACTTACTAATGAATAGGACACTCTTTCTTAAAATTTATACAGTGCTAAATCACCAAGCTGAAATTACCAATAATGAAAAAATAGACAATTCCCCCAATTTCCTATCTATTCTTCAAGACATTCACCTCACTACTTTAATTAGAAGGAAGTATCAGTTCTTCTTACATAGGTGAAAATTATGACATCCTGGTTACTGGTAGTTCCTGGAGCTTGCCCCACAATTTCTTCATCTTCTAGTATCCATTCCAATAGCCAATGAATTTGAATGCACGATCAACCAAATATCTACATTCTATTACAGCCAAGAGAGAGGCATGCCACCATTAATACTTGATAGTAAGCTCGCACGAGCGAACTGACAATTAGTCATTCAGATTTAAACCTTGATCGTTGATCTTTCAGATTTAAAATAATATCAACAGTTATTAATGCATCTTGCCACATTCCTCTTTGCTTTATATGAGGTCCTTAGGATTTCGCCACATTGTCTCTTCATGTAGTAGTTGTCACTTGTCATTGATTTACTTCGTCCTTGCTTAGCTTCATCAGTGATGCAAGTGTTTTATGCAATGAAATTTCAGCCCTTGGATCTGTGGCCCGTCCTCTGATCAACATTCATTATCATCGCTCCTCGCTAATCCAACTTTTCACCTTGGGTCCTATTAGCGATAGGAGATATACTGAAAGCATCTTTTTTCAACACGTACACGTACATAAAAAATAAATGGCACAAAAGGTATCGCAAATAAGATGTACCCAGATTAGCGAAAGAAACTTTTTAAAATGAGTAACTTCATCGCTCATCACTAATCAAAACTAAGGCCTTGAAATGGATCAGTGATGAACGATAAAATATTAGTCCACCGCTCATCGCTAATCCTCCTTATAAGATTTGCAAACAATTAGCGATGAGAGATTATCATGATGTCATTATATATCGCGTCTCTCTAACCTAGAACTTAGCACTCAAAACAAATCCGTGAGAAGTGATGTAATGGAAAATCATTTCCTCGCTCATCACTGATTTGTAAAATCATTTTATAACATATCCACGAAAGGTGATGAAAATAAAATCATAAGGCCGGAGGGCATCGCTCATCGCTATTACAATATTGAGTGGTCAAAAACCATTAGCGATGAGCGATCCATTAATAATACTAAGAACCTCACTCATCGCACATTTAAATTAGAAGTTATAGCAGATATTCACGATGAGCGATATCAAAGATATATTACCTCATCGCTCATCACTAATTTAGAACATACATCTCAAAAGTGATCAACGATGCATGATAAAGATAGAAGGCCGATTGAACTTAAGTGAAAACTGTTAGGCACGTGCTCATAAGTTGTTTTAATGGAGGGGACTCTCTAGGGTGATACAAAAGAAAGGACTTAAGGACTCCAAAGCCATAATAACACAAAGGATAGAAATTTTAAAAATGACTGGTAGCGGGCAATAGGGAGTCAACAACAAAATAGAACATTCAAGCGCTTAAGAAAAATGAATCCCAAACCCTCCTAAATGTGACAAGGATTTGAAAATGGAACAAGAGAATTAAGATTCCACCAGTTGTTCTGCTCCACTTTGAGCATTTCCAACTATTGTTTTTGCAGTGTGTTTACGATTAGAGTATGCAGATGTTTCTTTTCGCAAGCTCGTTGGGGAACTTGTCTGCCTTTTTGGATAAGAATTTCATGCCTCCACCCAACTGATTCTCTTTTTCTGCACTTAGATCTGGTATTGCCTTTTCCTTATCATCCATTTCCAATTGTATTTGTTCCATGGAATTGCTAACTTCAAGAATGCTTGCCTTCATTTGTTCAACTCCACTTATAGCATCATCTCTCTCTTTCTTTGCTTGCAGAAATTCATATGCAATAGAAAACCTTTCGAGTTAATCCACATTTGCATTTCCATTTTCCCCTTGCACATATAGCACATGCTCCTTCCTCCACTTCTCATGAGCAAGAACAACCTCTTTAGTCAATACATTATCTATCTCGTTCACTTTGGTCTGCTTCTTTCCAAGTGTTTTTAGAGTAGGTTTTTTTTTCATTACACACTTTCCAGTATGCCCTCATATTTTTTTTATTACTACCATGTCATACAATTCTCATAACAAATATTTTTTAAATTTTGTCCAATTTCTTGCATGCTAAGGGATAGAGTTTTGAGTGTATTGAATACTTTCAAATGATAAAGGGATAAACATGTGGTAATGATTTTTTCATGTCTGTGGATGAGTTTCAAAAGTAAATAATAGTCCACAAAGGAATACATTTCAATATGGACATTTCAAGGTGAAAAACATTAGACATATGCAATGCAATAATAAATTAATTAATTAGGGTAATACAAAATACTTCCTAATTAGAGTAATAAATTAATTAGAGTAATACAAAATACTTCCAATAAACACTAATCAAGAGCAATACAAAATATCTTTCATTCAATAGTAGTGTTTCAAAACAATAGATCTGGTTATACAACTGTGAGTGGGTTGTTGTTTTTACAACACCCCGTGCTTTACAATCTGTAGTTTTACAAAATATTATTCATGTATTAAATAGTAATAAATAGTAATAAAGAGTGATAAAAAAATACACTAATAAACAGCCATACAAAATATCATTCATTCAACTGTAGTGTTTCAAAAGAGTAATACAAAATAAAATTTGAAGTTTTAGTTTCCATTTTTCATTTAACAAGTTTTTCCACATCCTAATCAGATTCACTCTTTACATTTTTTGACTTTACATTTTTTCCCTCATTGGAATGGTAGGGGCATCCTACGCCAAGCCATTCAATAACCCTTTCATCATTTTTATGAACTGGTGTAGGGTGGTCAAGCAGTGTGCGGAGGACAAGATACATCTCTTGTATGTCCTCTTCAATGTGTGGCTCAACAACATGACCATGCAATCGCATTGCTTGGTCAAAAAATAATCACCCTAATGTTGTATGCTATTGCTAAATGTTGCTTGAACACACCTCATATCCAAGGATGATTGAAGTAATGAACGTGGGAAGATGCCACCAATGAGGTAGAGACCTTGATCAACATCATATCTTTCCAATGCTTCGTCAAGTTGTACATGATTGACCACATGTCTCCAAACATATTTTGCATAGAGAATCTGAACTAGAATACAATATTTCAGTAGGTCCATGGAGTTTGATAGGAACCCACATGCTACATCGGCCTTTGAATAGGGGAGTACAGGTTCGATGGGCTCCAG
Organism: Sequoia sempervirens; assembly: GCA_007258455.2. NCBI lineage: Eukaryota > Viridiplantae > Streptophyta > Pinopsida > Cupressales > Cupressaceae > Sequoia > Sequoia sempervirens. The sequence continues at coordinate 99,572 of VDFB02321249.1, forward strand.
AAATCTATCGATCTTGTGAATTGCATCCTCCACCATCTAGCAATTGAATTTGAAAGCACAATGCAGCCTCTTCATACTAAATGGACAACCATTGTCTTCTCGATTGTCATGGGGAACCTGCTCGATGTTAATTCTCAAGTTCAACATTTTTATATGTACTATAAAAAAAAGGGGGGGAAAGTCAGTAAAAAATAACACTGCAGGCATCTAGAAAAAAACTAGTATTTACTTCCAACTAATGATTCATCCACTAGTTGAGAAAATAAGTAATATCGCAATACATTTATGAAAACAAAATGTCTTAGTTACATGAATCTTGTTTTGTAAAACTATAGATTGGAAAAAACAGGATGTTATGAAAACTGCAACCCACTCATTGTTGTAAAACTAGATGTAAGTGCAGAAAAAGAAAATCAATTGAGTCGAGACATGAAAGTCTTATTTGAAACATATGAATTATATAATCACAAATACACTTGTTTCAAATAACTTTTTAAAAGAAACATATGAATTATTTAATCATAAAAACACTTGTTGCAAATAACTTGTTAAAAGAAACAAATGGATTATGTAATCATGAATACACTCTCAAAGTTGGGAAAAAAGCAGCTACAAAGGAACATGAAAGTATTCAATACATTCAAAACTCTATCCCTTTGCCTGAAAGAAATCTAACATAATCCAAAAAATATTTGTTATGAGAATCGTATGACATGGTAGTAATAAAAAAAAATGAGGACGTATTGGAAAATGTGTAATAAAAAAAAGGAATCTGCTCTAAAAACACTTGGAAAGAAGTAGACCAAAGTGAATGAGATAGATAATGTATTGAATAAAGAGGTTGTTCCTACTCATGAGAAGTGGAGGAAGGAGCATGTGCAGTATGTGCAAGGGGAAAATGGCAATGCAGAAGTGGATTAACTTGAAAGGTTTTCTATTGCATATGAATTTGTGCAAGCAAAGAAAGAGAGAGATGACACTATAAGTGGAGTTGAACAAATGAAGGAAAGAATTCTTGAAGTTAGCAATTCCATGGAACAAATACAATTGGAAATGGATGATAAGGAAAAGGAAATACCATATCTAAGTGTAGAAAAAGAGAATCAGTTGGGTGGAGGCATGAAAGTCTTATCCGAAAAGGAAGACAAGTTCCCTAATCAGCTTGCAAAAAGAAACATTTGCATACTCTAATTGTAAACACACTACAAAAAAATAGTTGGAAATGCTCAAAGTGGAGTAAAACAACCGAACACTAAAATTAACCACTTAGAAAAAGAATTAAAACACAAGAAGAAGCTATCACGATGAAAATAAGATGAGCTTAATGCTATTCGAAGAGAGCTGCAATCTAAAAGATAGGAATTTGATAAAACAAAGACAACAATGGAAGGTGTTTTTGCACAATTGATAGGTCAAAAGTGAAAGGTCTTGTTGCATAACTGATAAACGTCAAAATTCAAAGGTGTTGTTGCATAATTGATAGGTCAAGAGTCAAAGGTGTTGTTGCACAACTAATAAAAGTTTAAGATGCCACAACAATAGCTACATTTGAGGTTCATGGAGGGAATTTGTGTAATGTGGTAGTGGATACGGAATAGACAGGAAAGCTCCCACTTGAAATAGGACATCTACATACAGGAGTAACGATTATCCCTTTAAATAAAATCCAATCCCGTACCATTTCCTCCATAACTCAACAATCACGAGCCAAATTGTTGAGGAATGGAAATGCAAGGTTGCCACTATCTCTTGTTGCATATGAAGATGAAATTGAATCAACTATGCAATTTGTATTTCCTAGTGCATGAGTTTGCAACAATTTAGATGTTGCAAAGGGGACATTTTTTAGCCAAGTGGTCTTCCTATCGGTTGAAATGACTGGCGAGGAGGTGAATTGTATGGGCTTGGAATTTTTTTAAATGGATAATCGTTACTCCTATATGTAGATGTCCTATTTCAAGTGGGAGCTTTCTTGTTTGTGACAAGTGAGGAGGAAAAAAAGCTACAAATCTACAAGCTCGAAGCATTAACAGCAGATAAACATCACATTACATGTGTTCCTCAACTTGCTTCCCATCAAAAGGAAATGCAAGATTCTTAAAATCATCTACCCACATCCCACACTATGTTTCCCAACCTACAATTATTCAGTGCATTTTGATTTACCATCATATCACAATTTTGAAACCCAAATTTTAGTCCACCAAAGAGTTGTAATAATTTTTTTAGGTGAGTTTCATGAAATTCTTAAGGTCTAAAAAACACAAGAGTTTCATTAGAACCATATTGTCTACATATAATTGCAAGTTGGAAAACACTACATGATATTCAAACTACAACCCACTATATTTTCCAACATACACTATGAGGTGGACTTAAATACATTGTTATAGTGCATAGAACAGAAAGTGCTCATTGTAGCAAGCCATTTCATTGTCATACGGATTATTTTTGTTTGTGCATTTATCAAACATCCAATGATACGTTTGAATACCATAGTTGATTAGAATCTATATATGCTTGGAGTTGTGTATGATCTTATGTAGTGGGATGGGGTATTCAAGATCTAAATCTTAATCAAGCAAGAAAAACCATAAACATACCATTGAAACTTATACCCAACTCATGTCACCATCCATGTCATCCTTTTCGTCCATTGACAAGGGAAACCAAAATGCCTTCTATGTTGAACCAACAGCTATCCACCCCATTTCACCAAAGGAACACCAAAATTCACCCTGTAAGGAATACAATACCCTATGCAAAATTCTATTTCACAAAATTCTAGTCGTAGTCATCTAGTTCCACTTGTTTTCACCTCATCCATCCCATGTTTATCTAGCTCATCCATTTCATGTTTTTCCACCTTCATAGCACCTATAGAAATCCAACCATGTCACACACTTGACCTCATTGATTGAAAGCATGAAAGCATAGATTCCCCCTTTATGTGAAGATCAAAATGCTCCCTCTCATGATCCCAGTTCATCTCATCATTCCATTCCATGTCATGACGCCATACCATCTCATGATTGAAGTATGTCAACTCCATACCATAATCGTAGTGTATAAATTCATTAAAAAAATCTTTACACCCATTCAATAAGTCAAGACCCCCAAAGTATAAGAATTTCCCTCACATCTCATGATAATCCTAAACTTTTTCAAAATCCCATTCATGAACCACAAACATATAAGCTTGGTTCATCCACCTTTATAAAAGTTGGTTTTCTCGTACAATACCACACACCTTCATGAGTTCCATTTACCTACACACCCTAGTATTAAAACGCATGTAAATTCTTATGGCCTTGGCTTCATACCTCCTTCTTAAGATGTTGGTAGCGCTTTCAAACACAAGAGGCATGGCTTTAGATCAATACGTCCACCTCCTCCATCATCTTTTCCATCTATTGTTGGATTGTATCCACAAACCCTTCCATCCATCATGGGCCCATATGTTCCTAATGCATATCCCTAGGTTCCCTTTCAAGAACAACAAAGGCACATACCCTTGAATTCATTCCAACACCTTCTACTTCAAAATCCTCTCATTTCATAAAATCCTTCTATGGCCTATCCAAGCAATTGGGATACCAAACAAGAAATGCATAAATTGAAGAATCCACAAAAACCTAAATATCATCATGTCTCACTAAAAAGACATGCCAAAATAAAGAAAAATGTGCTCCAAAATCAAAAGCAAAAAACTTCCAAAAAAATGGAAGGTGCCTATTAAGGAAAAATGAAAAGGCTATAAAG